>RJWM01016265.1:0-45997 GCA_004363535.1 Dasyprocta punctata | reverse complement strand
CTGTGGTCTCAGACAGTGAACTGGGGGGAGACGACCCTCCTGATACCCTCAGCTTCACAGCAGTGGCACCTGCCAGCAAGTCACCTGCCCTGACAAAAAAGAAGCAGCATCCAACGTACAAAGGTAGCGTGGCCCTCCTTTTCTCACCAGGGCTGGGACAGAGTGTCCTTCCATCCATCACAAGAGCATGCAGGTCTCAGAGAGGGAAGGCACAAAGTGTGGAACCAGGCTCCAGGCAAGACTCCAGTGCCACATGCTGACTTCCACTGGGTCTTTCTTTTTTTTTTTTTTTACAACTTGTACCCTCATAGAACACTGCATTCCTCTGTCCTGTGTGTATTCAAGTGGTCACAGTCTCAACTGGTTTTACATTTGTGATTTTTTTTCCCCTAAAACTTTCCTGATTCAATTCCTTAAGAGATATTCAATACCTATATCCTGATGCATTATTTCATTCACACAGTACTATATTTTATGCAGTCATATTATACAGCGGCATCCACTATACCCTTTTAGCCTTAAAAGGAACTAAAATGTCATATGGCATGAACTGAATAACCCTGGAATTCTTTTGAGTAAGCTTAAAAATCAAACAGCTTTACATAGCTGGAAAGTAAAGTAATTCACATTTCAGCCTTAGACTAAACTGATGTTGTTCTATCCAAAAATGCCTCCAGCCATCAGTCACTGTGTCCTGGTAAAGGGCTGTACTCTTCCCCAGGTGCAAGGGCTCAGCATGTGTGGGACGGTTGAGCTGGGACTAGGGCAGAGGACAGGGCTGCCAGTGCATCAGTACTTCTCAGGAAGAATGCCTTGCTGGGGGGGTGGGTACACAGGCACCCATGCCCCTTGAGCCACAGAACAGTCTCCAGATCAACCTGTCGCTTGCCTGTCTGGAACCATATGGAGCCTCCAGATTTACGGATTGCTGGGCCCCGCCTTAAGGCATTGGGTTAGGCAGGGTGGGATGGGCTGCTGGCATCCAGCATTTCATGAAGCCCCCTGAGTGGGAGTGATGCCCTGCTAGGTTTGGAGGTGCTGCCCAGGGCAAGAGCAGCAGCCACCATCAGCGTGTTGGGGAGACTGCGTGTTCCTGCACAGCGGGCTCCAGCCCCGGCATGGAAGTGGCTGAAGGTCGTGCTTTTCAGAGGCCCTTTCTCTGCGGTGGCCATCACCAGGCAGCCTCTGGGGACCAGGATGGCCAAGAGTGCAAATGTCTCTTGAATGAAGAAACTGATAGAGCAACAGGGTACTGGGTTAGGCCTGACCTCTGGTGGACATTGGAGGGAATCTTCTTGATGCTGTGTGGTGTTCAACCATTCCTGTGAGAAAGAATTCCTCGGTCTCCCCCATTCCTGTCCCCTCTGGATACTACATGAGGTTGACCTATTGGATTTGAGGGGCAAGGTGGCTAAGCCAAGATGAAGTGAAGAGGGCTCTGTTGTCATATGGGAAAGTAGACCTATATCTGTCCTGGGTTTATATGTTATGAAACAGAAACAAGCATCTCCAAGTGTCCCTTTTGGCCTGTTAGAAGGGATTGCAAAGCCTAGCATGATGGTACATACCTGTAATTCTGCCACTGGGGAGGCTGAGGCAGGATTGTGAGTTCAAGGCTAGCCGGGGCTATAGAGTGTGACCTTGTCTCAGTATAAAAAGGGGTTGCTCAGGGCCATTCAAAATGGCACTCAGGAGGTGGCTGGCAGAGCTTTCTGGTATTTAGGAGCTTGCCATTGGAGAAGACTGATATAAGAGGAAGAATATTCTCAACTTCCAGCACAGTGGTCACATTTTAGAGTAAGGAGTTAACCATTAGTCTTCCCTGTGGTCAGGGGAATTGTTAGAGATTGCGATTTCCACTGTCTCCTCTGCGGAAGTCCAGTTGATAACACCAGAAGGAAACGGGTCTTGTGCACAGTTCACTCAGTGTTCCAAGCAGCCCTTGGCTGCCCCCACCCGAGCAGGAAAGGATGCTGTCCCCAACCTGGCCCTCAGCAGCTCTGCCTGCTGCGCTCAGCTTCCGTGCACAGACCCAGGTCTGGGCCGCCTGTTTGGAAAACACTATCTTACTCACACCTGCCGTGTCCTCCAGACGATGCTGACCTGGTGGAGTTAAAGCGGGAGCTGGAAGCTGTTGGGGATTTCCGCCACCGTTCTCCGAGCAGGTCTCTATCGGTCCCCAATAGGCCACGGCCGCCTCACCCGCCACGGAGGCCGCCCCCTCCAAGTAAGACTTCGCTCGCTTGCACCTTTGCCACGATGCCTGCCGGGAATAACCACACGGCTCTTGCTACTGAACAAGGGACGCTAAACAGGCTTCTTCCGCCTTACCATGTGCTTTTCCTCACCGTGCCCTCCTCTTTGTCTTAAATCCAGGATGTCTTTGATTGCACAAGTGGCTGGGTTTCCCTTGTAGATCAAGTGAGTGAGTCCTTCCACAGCTCTGCTTTGCCTGTAGCTGCTTTCAGTCCAAAACCTTTGAAAGTTGGAGACACAGTGCCACAGGGGATTTCCCTAGCTTGTCAGAGTCAGGCTGTTCTGTCCTTGACTGCACCCGGCTCTCTCCCTGCTGCTTAGGAGTCTGGTCAGCCCAGGTCCCTCCCATGCATGTCTCTAACCCAGTCACAGTGTGAGGACTCACAGTCCTCACCCTCAGAGCAAGCCCTGCCCTACTAGCCTGGGTCTCATACATAGCACAGTGATTTTCTTCTGGCACCTAAGATGATGCTTAGCCTGTCAGACTTGCCTTAATAACCAGAAAGCAAAGTTGTGACATGGTTTTCATAAGCTTCTATTTTACCACTACAGTTCACTTCTTCTCCCCAAAAGTGCTACAGTCAGACATCATGAGTTTTCCTATGCCATGACTTTCATAATTGAGTTCACTGTGCATAATATCCCAGTAATAATCAATGGCAAGCCAAGAAGCACATAACTTTTTGAAGCATACTTTTGCTTTTCTGAACTTGTAATCAGAAAGTAAAAAAAAATATAATGTAAAAATAACAAAAATAAACTTTAGCTGGGCTTGGTGGTGCACCCCTGTAATCTCAGCTATTTGGGAGGCTGAGGCAGGAGGCTCACAAGTTCATAAGAAAATGAGACACTATTTCAAAATATAAACATTTTAAAGGGTCTGGGGAAGTAGCTTAGTGGTAGAGCTCTTGCCTAACACCATGCTTGAACTCCTGGGTTCAATTTCTAGTAGTACTACAAAAATTTTAAAAATAAAATTTATTTTGTTAGCATATATGCATTTATAAAAATTCATAGATAGGTGCACTTAAAATGTACGTATTTTACTGTGTAAGTATGTAATTCATGTCAATTTTTATTTCAGATTAGTACATGTATATAGTACATAATGTGTACAGTCCTTGTGGGAAGTTGGTTCATATATCTAACACATCTTATTCCTTTTTTTCATTCCCTTTCCCTTCCCTCCCCTCCGTCCAGTCTTTACTCTGTTTCCTTTTCTTATCATTTTTACATGCTTGCAGTGTATGCTGACATTCTCTGTGTGGAGTTGGTACATGTATATAACATCCCAATTCTGTTCCTTCACCACTTCTCCATTGAGAACAGTATCTCCCTAGTTCCTATTATCTACTTTTTATTTTGCTCTTTTAAAATAAAATTTATAAATCACATTGTGAAGATTTTTATAGAGAACTATAAGGAAAAACCAATTTTTTTTTTTTTTTTTTATGGCACCAGGGATTGAACTCACAACCTCGCGCCTGCCAGGGCAGGCGCTTAAGCCACTGAGCCAAACTCCCGGCCCTGGGTTTTTGAGGCAGGGTCGCACTATGTAGCTCAGGCCGGCCTTGCGCTGCGTTGTAGCCCAAGCCGGCCTCGAACTCACAACGCTCCGCCTACCTCAGCCTCCCGAGTGCTGGGATTAAAGGCGTGCGCCACCACACCTGGCTGGAAAAACCAATTTTAAAATTTACTTGACTACCTCCAGATGATAGTCGTTGGGCAAAAAACTTCCAACCTTTATCCAGTTGCATATGTCTGTAATTACACGTAATTTTCAAAAATTTAATCAAGTTGATATCCATTTTGTGGGGTTGTCTTTCACTTCATGTGTCATGTTTTCTGTGTCATTAAAAATTCTCAAACATGACTCGTTGATGGCTGTAAGCATAAGATAACATTGTTCATGTCAAAATTGTTTTTTTTATTTTTGTTTCGTCCCCCCCCAAAATTTTTTTTAAATTTGGTTCTAATAGTAATGTGTTTTAAAAATACTATTTTAAACCATTCTAAAATCGATTGATATTTCTATCAGATTAGTATCCCTAGGGTATTAGATTTAAATTTTCCCTCAATTCGTGCTTCACCAGAGGATCCGCATTAGTAGGCTGGGCCACTAGAGAATCAAGAGAAGCTTGTGGGGCAGGGAATGGTACTGGGGTGGAAGCCGGGGACCCCTGCATGCTCGCCAAGCACCTTGCTCTGAGGCACACCCCTGGCCCCAGAAGAACCTTCAGTGTCCTTGCAGGACCTGCGTCGTGAGTGCTGCAACCTCAGCACAGCCACTCTGCCTGCACAGCCACTGCCTGCAGCTTTTTGCAGCTGGCGGGCCAGCTGTGACATTGCTGCGGCTGAGGTTCTGCCCTCATTGGGTTTTTACAGCTGGTTTGATGGTGAAGAAGTCAGCTTCGGATGCGTCCATCTCCGGCACCCATGGGCAGTATTCGATTTTGCAGACGGCAAAACCTCTGCCGGGAGCACCGCTACAGCCGGTAAGGCTCTGTGTTCGGTGCCAAGGAAGCCGGTCTGCGTTTCACAGCCAAACGAGCAAACCCACAGGCCACACGGGAGTGCATCTTCTCAGGGGTAGTAGATCCTCCCCATACTCAACGTCTTGCGGATCCTGGCTCCCCAACCCTTACACTGATTAGCAGCCCCCCCTCCCACCCCCACAGACTGGTCAGTGGTTCTAGAGAAAGCTAGCTTGGGCGAATGATATTAAGGACTCTACAAGGCAGGAATGCTGGCTTTCAGGTGCCTCTGTTTCTCTTCTTTCAAGTCTGGATTTTGCCCTTCATCTACAGAGCTTCAATTGGTAGAAGGGAGAACAGCAGAAATTCAGACCAGAAATGTTGGTCATGATTAGCTAGAGAAGAGGCTAAAGAGAGACCTCCAGGATCCAAAGAATGGAGTGGAGGAGCCCACCAGAGGCCAGCAGAGGCAGGGGTAGGGACACAGCGGGCTCAGGGAGGAAGTGAGGATGGTGAAGCCTGGTGCTGCCCGCATACCAGAGACACGCTAGAGAGCTGGGCCAGGCAGGTGCCCACAGTCATGGCAGGTGAGAGGGTCAACTGGATGCCAGTCGTCTACAGTGATAAAGGCAGTCCTCAGAGAGACAGGGTGAGGAGGTAGAAAGTTCACTTTTAAGGAAAATGTATCTGGACAGTATTTTAATACTCAACTGGGCCATGAAAGGCATGACTCTGAGTCTACGGTCTGACTTTTATCTGGTTATTGAAATAAAGATAAAAGGTGGGTTTGTCCACATTGCAGAAACCTGTTACCACCTTGTTTGGGAGATGTGGGTCATCATTGCATTCCTCTTGGAATGAGAGTGCTCCAGGGTGGAGGAAGTTGAGAGATGTGCATTAGACCCTGTGTGTTTTCGTCACCTGTTGATGGAGCTCTGTACCCTGTCCTCCTGTGCAGACCAACAGGAGGCAAAAGCATCACGAAGGCTAATCCTACCCATGCTAATACCTTTCTCTTCCAAATTCTGTTCAAGCCCAAAGCTAGGACTGGAATAAGCAAACCTTACAATGTCAAGCAGATCAAAACCACCAATGCTCAGGAGGCAGAAGCAGCGATCCGATGTCTCCTGGAGGCCAGAGGAGGTAGGTGGGTTTTGGGGTTCTGCTCTCTGGCTGGAAAACTGACTCCTTTAATCCTCCCACTGAAAGGGGTCTAGAAAAAGAATGTGACCTTTTTTGGAGGCAGAATTAAATAGAAGTATCCTTTCACAACTATTTGTTTATTTATGTTTATTGCCCATTTAAAGTTATTTCTTGGGGCCAGGGATTTAGCTCAGCAGCATAAGGACATGCCTGGCAAGCGTGAGGTCATGAGTTAGATCCCTGGTACCAAAAAGAAAAATAAATAAAGTTATTTCCTTGAAGTTCAATGAGTGTATAAGAATCCTAGAATTATTAAGCAGCATTTAAGGAAAAAGTGAACAGATTAATATTTTACAAGGTTAATGCTACAGGTACTAATTAACTCTGCCTGCTCCATTCAAAAGAGGCAGTTGGGTTGTTTGTCCTTATTTGAGGCACAAAATGTTCATTGTAAATCACTGGCAAGTGTACATGAATGCTGTCCTGTCAGGCAGGGATCTCCTCTCTGCTCACTGTTAATTTTTTGTTGCTGTTACTTCACTTAACCCATGTTACCCTGTTTTACCTTGAATCTCCTCCATTCCTTCATAAACACTGCCAACTAACATTTGTTGTTTTTGTTTTGGCTTTGTTCCAGTATCTCTTGTTAAAAAAAAGTGAGCTTATGCCCTTTGAACAGGCATATGCTAGCCAGGCGTGGTGGTGCACACCTGTAATCCCAGCACTTGGGAAGCTGAGGTAGGAGGAACACTGAGTTTGAGGCTGGCCTGAGCTACAAAGTGAGTTGAAGGCCAGCCTGAACTACATAGTGAAACCCTGTCTCAAAAAAGACGAAAAAAAAAAAAAGTATATGCAGTTACAATCAGTTAATTTGCTTTTAGCCAGTAAATTTAACCTATTTGGAATTCTCAAATAACACTTAAGGACAACATGAGTTAGAAGACTGAGAAACACTGTTGTAGGATTATACACTATAGATTTTTTTAATTAAAAAAATAAAACTGTGGATGTAACAACTCACTTGTCCATCAACTGATAAATAGATAAAATATGGTATATATGTACAACAATATTATTCAGCCATAAAAAGAAAGTACTGACACATGCTACATCTTGAATGAACTTTGAAAATGTTATTCTGAGACACAAATGGCCACATACTTTACGATTCCATTTATATGATTTGTCAAGACTCAGCAAATCCATTGAATCAGAAAGCTGGTAGAGTCCAGGTTACCAGGAGGGAATGGGGGGAGCAACTGAAATAAGTGCAGGGTTTACTTTTTGGTGTAATAGAAGTGTTCTGGAACTGGGTAGTGGCAATGGCTGTGCAATTTTGCAAATGCAGTATATTAAAAGCCACTGAGTGGGGCACTTAAAGTGGATGAATTTTATGGCATGTGTCTCACATTTCAATAAAGCTATTATTTTTTAAAAGGTTGTAGAGGTATGAATGTTAGTAGTGGTTTGAGATTTGAAATCCACCACAATTCCAGTTTAACATTTTCTTGATCTTAGGCCCAGGCATGTGTTACATTGATGCACTATATATCTCCCCTGAGAAATGCACTGTGCAGGAAGTTTTGCGGGTGCATCATGTCTCTCTGATCTCCCATCAGGACCATTCATAGATCCCAGGTTCCGTGTTGAGAAGATGAGCTTATAAAGCAGGAGCTGGACCTCGCTGGTTGGTCTAGACAATCCTTAAGGATTTTTGCTTTTGGGGGGAAAAAATAAGGATTACATCAAATCAGTGAGATATAAACTTGTCCAAAGATTAAATCACGCAGTGGATTGTCTCTCATCCTCGCACTGAGCCATAGGATTTTATGTTCCAGGCACCCCAGAAGAAGCGGTAAATGCCATGACCCTGAGGGACCAAGGGTCCTCCAAACCAGAGCCCTCCCTGGGGCCCCCACTCCTGCCTTGTCGGCCAGCACCCAGGGTTCCTGCCATCAAGAAGCCAACCTTAAGAAGGACAGGAAAGGTAAGAACCCAGGAGCCTGAGCATCTGATTCTAAAGTTACTCAGTTAATTAAAATCACATCTCACAGATAAAAATCTAGTTGAATTTGGTTTCTCCACCCACCATCTTGAGTCCCAGGCCCAACTGCATCTTTGAGGAAAACAGTTCCTCCGACAACCACTTTGTTCCTGGCCTCCATGCTGTGGCTTGGCCCCACCTGAGCAGGAGCAATAAGCTGACTTTCACAGGTTCACTCTGACAAGGGCAGCTTGGAGGGACTGTGCTTTCTTGCTGGGGAATGAGCTTTCCCAAGTGGTCCAGAGCTGCCCTTCCTGCGTGGTGTGTGGTGTGCATGTGGTTTTACATGTACACATCTCACGCGCGTTGGAAAGATAATAACCAGTGCCTAGGTTAGCAGATTTGCTTGCTCTCCTGCAGCTGCCATTTGTGGAGGTCCCACAGCTCTCCTTGCCACTTTTCTTGCAGATTGTGTTTTGCTCTCGCTCTCAAGCTTCTCAGCCTTGCTTGCTGCTTCAAAGACATGAGTTTGTAAGGACAGTAGCTGCCCAAAGACTGACACCTATAGACACATCCGGATCTTCCGTTTGATCTCAATTCTAGGAATGGGACACTCGGTAATCCTTGCCTGGGCATCGCAGGATGCCTGCTGCTTTTCTGCCTGTGCACAGTGTGAGGTTGCTCTGGCGTGTCCCTCCTCATGGGCTGGCTTTGTGTTTTCTGGGTGGCACTTGTCCCATGTTGGTTCACTGCCAGCTGTCCATTTTCCATGCTTTCTTGCAAAATGGACTTCCTTTGTCCTCTTTGCTGCACTTGCTTTGTCTTTGCTTTGAAACACAAAGAGCAGACAAATGGATTCATTTTCCCCAACCTCCTGCAAGATGTTGGGGCACAAGGCTGGTGGAGAAGGGTATATGTTTTTCATTTGTTTCTTAGTAAACCAGAGAGAATACTGGAATGCTAACTACTGGTAGACATTTCCACACAAAAGCTTTGTTTCTCATTGTGTAGTTTTCTTTGGAATGTTTTGAATCAAAGCCAATAAAGTGAAGCCCCTGTGTAAAGTCCTCCACTTTCCTATATTACATATAAAAGATTCAAGGACAAAGTATATCCATCAGTCCTTCAGTTAGTTCCATACCATGACATAAGTTACTTCGCCCTAGCTTGGTACAGACTGAGTTATCTGTCCAGCCCACCACTTCAAGAATGTTTCCAGAGAGGTTTGCTTTGAATAAAGAAAGATGGTAACTCCATTCCCTAAGGTACCAGACACAGTTTTGTCTCATATTACTTACTGAGGCCCCACTCATCTTTCACTGGATTTGCTGGTCTGCCCAGTCAGTGTTTGTGTGTGCCCTGTGCTTTCTCCTACCTGATCACATTTTCAGCACCCTAGACATTCTCCATGCCCAAATGGACAGAACGTCCACTCTCTCTCATTCATCTCTGATCCCTGCTGACCACCGAGTGTCTCTGTGTTGTGCTGTCCCAAATGCTGCCTCCCCACTTACCCTCTGTCTTACCTTTCCCAGCCAATGTCACCAGAAGAACAGTTTGAGCAGCACCCTGTCCATTTTACAATTGGACCCCCAGAGACAAGCCTTGAAACACCCCCTCCAGTGACAGCCCCTCGAGTCCCTCCTGTTCCCAAGCCGAGAACATTTCAGCCCAGGAAAGAGGTGGAGAGGAGACCCAGCAGCGGAAAGCCAGGACCAGATGAAGCCCCTCTTGTGGCAGGAGCCACCATGCTGCCCCCTTCAGAGGTCCCATCTCTGGTGCCCAAGGTGCCCCCAAGAAGGAAGAAATCCGCACCTGCAGCTTTCCACCTACAGATCCTGCAGAGCAACAGTCAGCTGCTTCAGGGCCTTTCAGACAGCGGGGGTGCCGGGGGCAGCTGTTCACCCGGACCCCAGCCAGACACCAACACTCTCTTCCCACAAGTGGATTTTCTAGGCACTTCATCTGCCCCAAGCCCCGAAACTAATGGCCCCAGGGCAATGAAACCAGAGGCAGCCTCTCTTCTTGGTGATTGTCAGGATCCTTTCTGGAGCCTTCTCAACCACCCTAAACTGCTGAATAATGCCTGGCTTTCCAAGACCCCTGACCCTTTGGACCCCACAGCCAGCAGCTCTGAGAGGGCACAAGCAGACCCAGCACAGCTCCACACTTCCGCTGACAAGGGGCAGCTGCTCCCAGATCATGAGGGAGAAACCTTCGGCCACTGGGTGTCCATCAGTGACAAAGACAAGAGAACAACACTGCAGGTGTTTGACCCACTGGCAAAAACATGACCAATGGACTTTGAAGGTTCCCTTGTAGAATTCCTACCTTATAGACTTTGCTTGACCGGATCAAAAAAGACATTTATTTAAACAAAAGCACACTGAAAAACCATTTGTGCATCTATCCCTTAAAAAAAAATATTGCGTCTATTCTTCAATAGGATTATTATTCAGCCTCCAAATATGTTTTCTGTACCACCTGTGCATTTTAAGTTTGCTCTCAGGAGAATGAGATCCTCCTGTTTGATTCAGTGTATGGATTTTAAGGAAGGAAATTTAGCTAATAAGGCCCAAGTTCTCTCCTTTACAGTGAATCTCAAGTGTTCATTCAGTTTATGTATGTATGTGGTGGGTTTTTGTTTGTTTTTTATTTTAATAGTATTTTACAGATTTGGGAACAGCTCTTTGGTGAACTGTCGGAAGGTTATGCATAAAGGATAACATTAAAAGTGGGGGCATTATGAGCTGTTACTGACCTACTTTATACCAGGTTTAGTTTTGGTTTTTTTGTTTGGTTTTTGTTTTTGTTTTTTTGAGACAGGGTCTCACTATGTAGTTCAGGCTGGCCTTGAACTCATTCTGTAGCCCAGTGTGGCCTTGAACTCGCAGCCTCTTGAGAGCTGTGATTACAAGCATGTGGCACCATGCCCAGCTAAACCAGGTTTTAGAAGTCAGAATCAGAAACTAGGTGAACCAAATGACTAGACCCTACATTTCCTTGAGCCATTGTGTTTATTAATGTAGTCAACCTTTCATATCTTCACATCCTGCATTCACAGATTCAGCCAACTGCTAATCAATAATAAAACAACTACATCTGTACTGAACATGTACAGACTTCTTGTCATTATTCCCTGGACATTATAGCATAAATATTTGCATAACATTTACACTATATGAATTAGGTGTATTATAAGTCGTCTAAAGATGACTTAAACTGTATAGGAAGAGATACTTAGGTTATATGCAAATATGATGCTGTTTACATAAGACTGGAACATCTGGATTTTGCTATCTAAGGGGACCCTAGAACCAATCCCCTTTGGATACTGAGGGATGATTATACATGTGTGTGAACCTGGATTGTGTGTGGACCCTGTGGGAGCTGGGGTCATACACTGTTTAGCTTTTAAAGCATATCCCATTAACTTATGCTCAGTTTAAATGCACTGCACACTCTGCTAGTAGGTCTCAGACATTGCATGCCTTATAAATTGCTGTAGTCTTGAGTTAGGGTTGTGCTTCTTCAGTTTGTATCCACCATCTCACCTCTTATTAAATGAAGCCTCATAGACTCTCTTCTTCCCCTTAGATATTCCATAAAGACACAGACTCATACAGGCACATAACATTTTCATTGTTATAATCTGAAGAGTATTCATTTTAGTCTCATCTACCTGGCCATGGCTTCAAGGAGAAATGTACAGCATGGCCCTGTATATAAGGATCCCTGGGGGCAGAATATCTTGAGTTTGCTTACCTGTATGTTTGTTGGTTTTTTTTTTTTTTTCTCTTTTGCATATACATTTTTCCTGCATGTTTCCAACACCACTTCTCACTTACTCAGGAATCGCCATAGTGGTGTACACTTTAAAAATGTTGTAAGTTCTACATTCAGCTTGGCACAGATACACTATTTTGGCTGATAAGTTCACTGGCAAATCTTGTACCTCCTGCCCTATTTTGGAGTCTTTCATGAATGATGCCATACTGTCCTTCCTGGACTTAGGGGGACTCCTGTCTGAAATGCTAACCATTGGTATGGTCACAGTCATCTTGTCTGGGATATACCACTCTTTGTCACCAGTCAGACCTCTGGGGTTTCAGAATTCAGTTTCACTGTCATTATCTAGATGTATGACAAGGTACCTAAATCTGAAACTCAAAAACAACTTTGTATATCTCATTTAATCTGAAAATTGATAAAAAGGAATGAATGACTCACTGATATAACATGCATAATTAACCAGTTACAAAAGATGGTTCAGGTGATCAGTACCTTCTTTAGCACTTAATGTATTTAAAGGATTATGTTATTCACCTCTTGTGTTTGTTACAGAAAGAAAAAAAAATCATATAAAGAGTTGGGAGGGCCAAGATGGGTTGCTTGGAGAAGTAAAGTAATTGAACAAGATGGATATCTCAACTAACAGGTACAATCATGAATAGAACTGAAGACTTCTTCATTCAAATGCCCTTTTCTTTCTATCCTGTCTTCCTACATAAAAGGAGGTAAACATGAAAGAAAATGTGTAAGAATCAGAAAAGCATGGGGAAGTCCCTGTCATATAAGTTGTTTGCAATGCTGGGAATAGGCTTAATTTGGTTTCTTTGTTCTAGATAGCAAGAAGAAAATAATGGTACAGAGAACAGGATTCCATTATGATAGGCTCTCATAATGCAAGTAGCTCTTGAAAGCCTGTCAGTAAATATTAACATACAGAATTGTACTGGGGAGATGGGTCATAAGAAGATTATAATGAAAATTATGATGATTTGAACAAGTATTGCATGGCATAGTGGTACACTCCTGTAATCCTAGCACTTGGGAGATTGAGGCAGGAATACTGCTTAAAGTTCAAGACCAGCCTGAACTTACACAGTAAGACTGTCTGAAAAAGAACAAATACTATTTCATCATGGATGTTCAAATTTAATGAACAACACAGACTGCATTTTGAGTTGCTACTAGGTATGGTTCTCGTCAGAGTTTCTCTTACAAAAGGACAATTAGAATAGCTTCACTTGTTTTTTTAAATCAATGCTTACTAGTTTGAAGGTTTCCCAAGTTAGCAAGAGAGTCAGCTGAGGAATTTTGACCAAAACCAGCAGCTCTCAAGGGGATTTCATTCTGTGGCTTTTCATTTTTGGTCCATCTTTAGTGTTACCACAAGGCTTTCTTCCTGTGATCTTGTAGTTTGATCGCCTCACTGCAGAATGTTTAGGCATGGTACTTTACAGCTCAGCACTGTCTCCGACAAGTATATTCTCTTTTGCAACGTCATCATCTCAGACTTCTTGCCTATTTTTAAAATTTCACTTGGTACATGATTGAAATTAGAGCATCTTCTCAAGCAATTTCTGTAAACGCTTAAAAGTTGTTGAAGCTCAAGATATTTAATAAGATACTCCTAGACATGTATACGAGTATAAGCAAAGTAATCTAGCTTTCATTTTATAATCAAGTCATTTTGGGGAAGGAAAGCTGCAGAGATTATTTATTGGGGTGATAAATACCTGTAATATCCTTAAAGTGATATTTATACCTTGTTATACAGAATGTGTATTAAATATTTATATTTTTAAAAATTGGGCTTATTTTTTTTTCAGATATGAAGAGAACTTTGGAATATCATCCTGGGCTAGCCTTCTGCTCTGGGTCAAATGTAATTGCTATTCATCTGTGTGAGTTTTTGGTTTTGGGGTGTTTTTTTTTTTTTGGCTTATTTTTAAAACCACTTTAAGTTGAAAAAAAAGTAATAGGTTAAGAATTTTTGACTTGCAAGCTACTAGCAGGAACCACTGCATTACCATAGCACATAACTTTATGCTACACTGTCAGGCCTCCAAGAATTCATTTTCTGTAGGAACTTAGAGCAAACAAACTTTGAAGCGTGGACATAGTTGAAGTTTGTCACTGCGTAGAAGCAGAACAGAGTACCTATTCTTCAAGTTCTATCCAGGTTTGTTCTAAGCTAATTAACACATAAAATATAGACCATAATGTTCTTTGGTGATTTTTCAGGAATAAGAATATACTGATCTCTAGTAAATGTGGTTAGTCCTTCCTGATCAGTACTTCTTTGTGCATTGAATTTGCTTTATCTGAGTGTACCACCTTGTGGCTTAAATGAGGAGTAAGGAAACAGCTGGGTGCCAAGCCAGCCTTGCCAACATAGTGGGAAAGTTTGGCTTAAAACTCACTCTCAGCCAGGCGTGGTGGTGCACACCTTTAATCCCATTACTGAGGAAGGTGGAGCGTTATGAGTTCGAGGTCAGCTTGGGCTACATGAGCCAGGCCGGCCTGAACTACATAGTGCGACCCTGCCTCATAAAAACTAGCGCTGGGAGTTTGGCTCAGTGGCTTAAGCACCTGCCGGACAGGAGCAAGGTTGAGAGTTTGATCCCCAGTATCACAAACAAACAAATAGACAAAAAACTCACAAAGTTTGCCTGTATCTCAGTGCATTAAGGAGAATACGAATTAGTGACTGCCAAGAGAGGGTTAGGAAAGATTTGAAGATAGACGTTGAGAATTTCTAACAGTTTATTTAATAATGTCTTAGTTACTTTTCTCTCATTGCTGAGACAAAATACCTGACACCCAAAATTAGGGAAGGAAAGGTTTATTTCTTACAGTTCTTGGGGGTTTCAGTCCATACTTAGTTGGCTCCAAGGCAGCGTGGTGTGGTGGGGCAGCCACTCATGGGGGCCACAAACAGCAAGGCACTAACCAGCAAGAGAGAGAAGACACATCTTCTTCCCCGCCATTACACTGTGTGTGTCAGCTCCACCCCTGGACGGGTGCAGCACTCACACCACCAATCTCAGTGCCCGCTAGCAAACCAATCAGCCGTGTCCATGCCATGATTACATGAGATTTGGTGGGGCCACGGGAACACAAACCATAACAAATGCATTTTGGTTTTTAGAGCAATTTTAGGTTGATAGCAAAATTGAGCAAAAATAGAGTTCCCATATGTCCCCTTCCCCACATATGCAGCCTCTGCTGTCATGAACATCCTGCACCAGAATAGTACATTCATTACAACCTGTGAGCCAATATGGACATGTCATGGTCACCCAAAGGCTGTGATTTACACAGTTCCATTGACTTCACTCTTCGTGCTGTGTCTAAGGGTTTGGACAAATGGTTCTACCACAGTATCTCACAGAGCAGTTTCATTGCCCTAAAACTCTGCTGCTCTGCCTTGCAACACTTTCCCACCCAGTCGCATCCCAACCACCATGTATTCTTTATCATCTCCATGGTTGTGACCTTTCCAGAATGTCATGGAGTTGGAATCACACTATGCAGAATTTTCATAGTGGTTTGATTTGAAATAGATCTATGTTTCCTCTACGTCTTTCATGAGGTGACAATTCATTTCTTTTTACTACTGAATAATACTCCATTGTCTGGATGTACTATAGTTTATTCACTACTTAAGGACATCTTGGTTGCTGCCAAATTTTATCAGTTATGAATAACTGTATATGTAATGGTATCTCATTTTAATATATAATTCCCTAATGACATGTGATCTTGAACATCTTCTCAGGTTGCTATAAATATCATTGTGCAGGTTTTTGTGTACCCCTGAGTTTTCAAAATACCAAATAATGCAGTTGCTGGATCATTTGATAAGAGCATGTTTTGTAAGAAACTGCCTTTCAGCCAAGTATGATGATGTATGACTATAATCCCAGCACTCTGGGAGGCTGAGGCAGAAAAATAGCAAGTTCGAGCCCAGCATGGCAATTTAGCAAGATCCTGTCTTCAAAAAAAAAAAAAAAAAAAATTGTTTTTTTAAAGGGCTGAGAGTTTAATTTAGTGCAAAGGTCTTGGGTTCAGTTCCTTGTGCCACCAAAACAAACAAAAAACCCTGCCTTCCAAAGTCCTGCACCATTTTGTATTCTCACCAACCGTGAATGAGAATTCCTGTTACTCCACACCCATGTCAGCAGTTGGCATTGCATTTCTAATACATATGTAATGGTATCTCATTTTAATATATAATTCCCTAATGACATGTGATCTTGAACATCTTTTCAGGTATTTGCAATGTGTGCAGGTACACACCTATAATCCCAGCACTCAGGAAGCTAAGGCAGGAGGCTAGCCTGGGCTACATAGTGAGTTCAAGGCCAACTTGAGCTACAAAGTAAGACCCTGTCTGAGTTTGCCATCTATGGTGACATGACATATCTATCTAAAGTCTATTTTTAATTTGACTGTTCATTTTTTTTGCTATTGATTTTTTTCTTACTGTTGAATTTTAAGAGTTCTTTGTATTCAATATAATAGTCCTCTATCAAGATGTGTCGTTTGCCAGAATTTTCTCTAATTCTATGGCTTGCCTTCTCATTCTTTTGATGTTGTCTTTTGCAGAAGAAATAAGGATTTGGAAAGTAACAAAGTAAATTTATGTAGCTAGAAAGGATGTTAACTGAGGAGAAAGAATTTCAGAGGACCAGGGTTTTGAATCTGTAGTTTACAGAAGCAGTGGGTACTGAGATACCCAAGTAAGTCTGTGTGGTGGAATGGTTAAGACTACAGGCTTTTCCTGGACTGAGCAACTCTTTAAATTATCTAGAATATAGTTTATACATGGTGTGAGGCAGCAGTGTCCAACACCTTCCTGAAGGATAATCACGTTAGTACATTACCCATTATTCTTGCTTCCTTACTTAGGCTTCAAAAGGATTAATTTTATTGATACTTTCAAATAACAACTTCAAGATTTATAATCTTTTTTCATTTTTTAAAAAACATTTTCATTAATTTCAACTGTAATTCATGTCTTTTTTATTTTTTATTTTTTTAGGTACTGGGAATCAAACTCACAACTTCACACTTGCCAGGCAGGTGCTGTGCTGCTGAAATATCTCCCTGGCTCTTTTTCTATCTTTAAATTTTATTCTTTACCTAATCTTAATTAAAAGCAGAATGGGCTTTATTATTTTTAGCCTTTCATACTTAACAATAAAAAAATTAAGCTCATACATTTTTTGTAATTATACCATTAGCAGGACTCTACACATTTTGGCATGAAATGTTCTCATCATTAATTGCTAGATTGTAAATTTTGCTTTTATTTTCTATTTGATTGAAGGGTTAAGGAACTAATTTCCAAGTAAAGGCTCTTTTGGTTTTGCATTTTAAAATTCTAATTTTATTGGAGTGTGACCTAACTATCTGACCAATAAACACATCATTTTATTGCTTATGGCCATGTGCAAATTGATTTTTGGAACTAATTTCATCAATAATACATTTTTGTCTTTTAGTTGTAGAATATAATATTTTGTGTGTGACAAAGTGAGGGTGAGTTGATGTGTCATTTCCTCTGCAACCTGCTGGGAGAGGTTCTCTCTTGAAAGGCGGATCTGCAGGGGATGGTGAAGGCTCTACTTCTAGCTCTGCTGTGACAGGTTCCCACTGTTCCTACCAAGATCCCTGAGGTCAGTGACACACGTGCTGCAGCACACAGTGTGTATCACAGAAAACTCTGAAAGGTTTACCTTTACTGCCTTAGATTGTGTTAAATATATGCTTCGTGATTTGTTACAAGGCTTTTGAATCTCTAGAGGGTGTGAATAATTGATGGCCTTTGCTAATTTTGACCAGTAGAATAAATCTCTCTTTGGGGAGAGCGTTTCCCTGAGTTCTTCATATAGCTATTTCTGAATTCTGACCCTCTGGACTGTCTGTTCTGTGCCCACGGCCTACCTGTCTATCCCTGTGCCAATGTGATATGGTCTTATTTAACTATGATATCTGGTAAAGGTGCCTTGCCACTGTTTTTTTTTTAAACTACCTTAATGACTTTGTTAGGTCATTATTTTTTTCTTTTTACATTTTAGGTATACATAATAACATTCATCATAGGGAATTTGTACCTGTACACAATATATCTTGCTGCTGCTTTTTTTCCCATTCCCCTCCCCTCTCCTTAACCCCTCTTCCCCTCATTTACAAAAGCTTTGTTTTCTTTTTTCCCTCTATTCTTTTTTTTTCCTTCCTTCTTTTCCCCCTCCCTTGTTCCCCTTCCCATCTGAACAAATTTTAAAATCAAATTTGTCAATTTCTTTTTTTTTTTTTTTGCACCACTGGGGATCAAACTTACAGCCTTGCACCTGCCCGACAGGCACTTACGCCACTGAGCCAAACTCCCAGCCCTAGTTTTTCAAGGCAGGGTTGTACTATGTAGCTCAGGCTGGCCTTGTGTTCACATTGTAGCCCAAGCAGGCCTCGAACTCACAATGCTCCTACCTCAGCCTCCCGAGTGCTGGGGTTAAAGGCGTGCACCACCACACTCGGCTTCAATTTCCATTTTTAAAAAAACCTTTTGGAATTTTCAAATGGGGCTGCATGGACTTGAACAGACATCTTTACAATATTGCATCTTTAATACAGGAATATAATATATTTTTTTCCATTTAAGGTTTATGTTAATGTTTCTCAAAATCTTATTAAAAAATTTTTTGAGTATATATGAAGTCAGAGGGTGTAGTTTGAAACTTCATACATCTGTCACCTAAACGTTAACAGTAACATTTTGCTTTTTATTTTTTCCTTTGCTGAAATATATTTGATTCCTAAACATTTTCAACAAATACCCCTAAATTACATTTGTTCATAATCTTCATATGCTGTGATTATATCTAACAATTTTTACTTTAAAATTCATGTGGTATTTTTTGCTACTATACTTACAGAAGTTTTTTTTTAATAGCAACTGAATTGGCAACTTTGCCAAACTTTCAAATATTGTAACAATTTACTGTATTTTAATAGATTCAACATACCATTAAGTATAACACATTTATATACTGTTGTTCTTAAGGCTTCCAACTACATTATAACAAACCACCTATTGTGAGACATCAATTATAAAAATATTAAAATAGTTTAAAACACACCTTGGAATTGATAAACTATTATATGTCAGTTCTTTTGGGTTATGCTGATGGTACTCTGTAAAGAATGGATTTTTTGTACTCGATTCAGCAGCATATATACTGAAATTGGAACAATAATGAGATTAGCATGGCTAATGTGCAAGAACTTTTTTCCCCCTCTCATTTTTGTATCTTTTTATGTTTTTTTCCTTGCCTTCCAGAGAAGACTTAGGACTTGTACAGCAGTGTTCATTAGTGAGGATGGCATGTGACTCCCCCTTTCTGTACTGTTAACCTCACAAAATGAGTTGGGTAGTACCGTCTTTTCTATTAATTAGAGAAATTTAATATTAGAACTATTTCCTCCTTACGCTTGTAATAGTACTTGTTAGGTAAACAGGGATGATCTCGGAAAAGAACATAGTACCAACCGAAATTTTGGGTTCTGTGTGAGAGCTCCTGGAGTAACTACAAAGAAGAATCCACGTCGTTTATCAAGCAGGGTCTTTTTGGTTAAGGTTGCGGGGAGGTTAGTGGGACAGGATTAGGTGGGATGAGGCGAAGATTGGGGAAAATAGCTGAGTACATGGCCATTAGCAATGGCTACAGTTTTCTTGTCCCTGGCATGCCTAGCAAAGCAGGCAGGGCTGGGGTGTGGGGTGCGCAGGAGTATGGAAGAACAGGGTGTGATTGTTCCCCGAGTTCAGGATCTTGGACCAGCAGGGGTCAGATCTATCATCTCTCTTCAGTTTTTAAAGGTAATAAAGAACAAGCATGGGAGCGTGGGTTTTCATCGAGCTGCTTCAGGCTGAGCAGGGGTGAAATTGTGGGGCTGGTCAGGGAAACTGAGAAGTGAACTGAGACATCTGTGTCCAGATGAAACTAGACAGACTAGGGACAAATATGATTAAGAGCAATATTGAAACAACGGGCCCAAGAAAAGGTGTATGAGCCAGGAGTTCCAAGAAGTGGTCAGCCAGCCAGGAATGGTCCGGGACAAAGCCCAGTTTTGTAGGGTGGTGACTTGATCACACAGCCTTTTGATGCCGTCTCATATTGAGCCTGAACTTCGTGGTGAAAGGCACACAGCCCAGCTTTTTGTGGTGAGCCAAGTCTAGTCCTTTATAGTTTTGGAATGCAGCAGCAGCCAGCAAATTGATTTGATCTTGCAGGTTAGCGAGTTGAATAGATACCTGCTTAGAGAGGGTAGAGAAATGGTGAAGAAGAGTGCAGTCAGGCAGCCGGATGGCAGGGTGGTCAAGGTGGCGATGAGTTTTGGGCAGTAGGAGGTCCATGTGCAGCAGAGCCGTGAATTTTATTTGCTCTCAGTCGGGAACTGAGACTGTCCACATGGGCAGCCACTGGGCAGGGGCTAGGGCTGAACCTGCTTGGAGACATTTGAGAAAAGGTGAATGGACACTTTTAGTCTAGCTGGTTTGGTGCCAACAGCATTATCTGATTCCTGTCAGGAGAGGAATTAAGCTGAACAGTGCAACAAAATTGCTGTTTGCCAGTGGCAACATACTTGCTAGATCAATAGGAAGTAGGGGCAAAAGGTGAAGCAGCCAACCTGTGTTGGAGTGAACCTGATAAAGATGTCCTAGAGCTAGAGGCCAGGGATCATTTCTGGGAGCAAAGTTGAGTTTGGGGGAAAGGATATTAATTCTCAAATGAGGAAAAGGTAATGAGTTCAGGGAGCTTTCTGAGAGAAACCTACTGGCCTGACCTTGAGTTTTGAGGTAATAATAAGGGCTGGCTAGAAAGACCAGTGGGAAGGGGGTGATCAGGACCATGTAGGGTGTCCCTCATGTTGAAGAGGGACCTTTTTAAGGGTTTTGAGCAGGGCCTGCTGGCTGGGATGGAAGGGGAGGGGAAGAGTGGGTATGAAGGTTGGGCAAGGAGAGTGCCACTGTGTGCTCACTAGTAGGAGGGCTGAAGTGGTCTGAGGGGAATGGGAGTCATCTGCTAGGGATGAAAATGGGGCCAGAAGAAAAGGGACTCAGCCCTGTGGGTTGTCTTAGCAGGGCTCTACATGGAGGGAGGCCAGGGGTAGTGAGTCTGCCCAGGCCTGGTGGAGTTTAATGGCTGAGATCTGGGAACAAGCGAAGAGGAGTGAGGTGATCGGGCCTTTGGGAGTTGGGGTGAGAGGAATGTATTTGGCTGTTTTGTCAGATTGGTGGGGAGCTGTAAGGCTCGATGGGATACAATGGAGGCAGCCACCTTCACTGGCAGGGTGGCGCTCTCAGTGTTTTTGTGAGACTTTTGTTGGTGATGGAAGGTTTTGTATAGTGAGAAAGAAGAATCCAGGATAAGTGTTTGGATTAGCGCTGTTTTGCCAGTTGTGAGGTGTTTTCCTGAGGGGTGATTGGGTCTCAATTATGTGACTGGAGTTAGTGATGATAGTGTATGTCATCTGGCAACCACTAGCAACTTGGAAAGTATTTATCGCTGTCTGTGGAATGGGATTTTTATGCATATTGGGAAAGTGGCTGAGATCATGGTGAGTGGTTTGAAGGGAGCTGTGAAAGATATCCTGAGCTGGGGAGGGAATGAGGGTGTGGCTTTTTTGGGGGGGCAACATTTTACAAGGGGTCTGGCTATGAGACCAAAATTGGAGGTCCAGACACAGAGAAAGCCAGCTAGGCTGAAGAACGAGAGCAGTTCTTGTGAGGGGAACTGACTGGATCAGAGCATGTGATGGCCGTGAAGTGGGGGTGAGGTGGAGACCCAGGTACTGCCCGGCAGTCTGGACTGTGTGCTTTGGAAAGTGGGCCATGGGATCTGCAGGAGGAGAGGGAGGGGCAGCAGGTTAACATACTATCAAGATAGCAGAGCATTTTGTTATTCAAATGTGGAATCTGGTTGAGACTGTGGCTGACAGCCTGGCTGAGGAAGTGGGGACTGGACTGCCCCTAGATGCCTTGAAGGAGGGCTGTCAAGGTTTACAGGCAAAGGCACTGGAGGAAGGAGGGTTTTGGAAGATGACTGTTGTCCAGGGCTTGAGAAGTAGGTCCCATCCAAGGAGGGGAATGGGGAACTGGGGAATCACCAGGAATGAACAATAGAGCAATTTAAGGGAGAGCTGCTATGTAGGAACAAAAAAGCTGACTGTCATCTCCCACTGCTGATACTGAAGATTTAACTTCAGGTCCCAAGAATGTTGATGAAGAGGAGTGTGCAGCCCCGACGTGAGGACACCTACTCTTGACCAGAAGAGTGACCCTGGGACTTGCGTGATAGGCTGTGGGCTCAAGAGCCGCAGGTCTCATCAGTCTCGGTCTAGAACAGGCCCCATTAGGTTAGTAGGGCAAGGCATGGGACTAGATGGCCCCAATCTCATTTTCACTAGTGACAGTCCAGTTTCCGTGGTCAAATCTAGTGATGTCCCTGCCTCGACAGTAGTAGTTCTGATCGTTAGTCTCTTGTTATGGTTTATATCTAGATGTCCCTCAAGACCCTCACGTGCTCATAGGTGGCACTTTCGGAAAGTGATTGGATGGGGGGGAGGTTACAGCTGACTTGCTGTTAAGAGGTGGGCAGGTCTGTAGGAGAGGCCTGAAAGGACTCATCTCCCTCCCCAGCTCCTTCCTTCACTTACTCTGCCTCTGGCCCACCATGCCCCCGCTGCCAAGGCTTTCTGCCTTGGAGTCAGCCAACTATGAACTAAAACGATAGCCAAAATAAACCTCTCCCCTCCCTCAAATTGTAGGTTGTGAAGTACTGAGTCCCAGTAATGAAGGAATAACTAAGGTGTATCTCTCTTTTGGGATTTTTGTTTTGTTTTGGGTTTTTTGGCCTTTTCTTAGGTATATCAGTCATTCCTTATTTTTTTATTTGTCTTCACTGGTAAGTTAGATCCAAACAACTTACCTTTCTGTCAGTGAAAGAAAAGCCCTCTGTCAACTTTTACCATGACTTTTTCAACTTATCTTTGTTTTCCTAAGATACATACTATGTTACATAGCAATGCCTGACCAGTGAACACGGTGGCTATGATTAAACTTTTACTACTATACAGCCTTTTAGAAGAATGTATCAAAATATCAAACACTCAAATTCAGTACTACATGTAAGTACAAGGAAAAAAATTCTCCCCAAATCTACCCAGAAATGTACATTACTCTAGAAATTTACTGTATATGTGTAGTAAAATACTAGATTAAAATACGTGGTACCTTGATTCACAATGCTTGTTTACAACCAAAAGCATTCGGCAAAATTTTGTTTTTGTTTATATAAAAACTCTGCATTGGGTGACAAATACAAATGACCATGGGCATCTTTTCCAAAATCGTAGAACAAATTAAGTTCATGAACTGAATATTTAATTATATAATATTATTTTAGATTAAGTTAAGGTGGACCAGGGATATAAATCAGTGGCACAGCACCTGCCTGGCAAGCGTGAGGTCCTGAGTTCAATTCCTGGTATCACACAAAGCTAAGGGGATAAAACTATGACTAACAGTATTTTCCAAGTTCTTGTGGGTTTGAGTATGTTACTACCTTTGTCCTACTTCGAAGCAATTTAGCTGAGCACCAAAATGTACTGTTTGGTTTTCAAAATTACTGTTTGTTGTTGTTATTGTTTTGAGACAGGATCTCGCTATGCAGTTTAGGCTGGCCTTGAACCCATGTTGGAGGTGATCCTCTTGACTCAGCCTACCAAGTACTGCGATTACAGATGTGCACCACCATGCCCTGCTCAACACTACTGTTTCCAACATGAAGTTTTTGGTATTTTTTTAGGGGTCTCTGTTTACATTTCAAAATATAGCATTTTAATTTATTTCCCTTTATAGACCTTGGTTTAATGAGTAAGATTTGTCCAGCATACCTGTAATCCCAGCACTTGGGAGGCTGAGGCAGGTCTGCCAAGAGCACAGGGGTCCCCATTCCTTTAGTTTTTACTGGTAATATCTGTTCATTGAGTTTACAGTTGAATAACTATTTATTTTTGAGGCAAGGTCTCACTATGTAGCTCAGGCTGGCCTTGAACTCAAGGCAATCCTCCTGCCTCAGCCTTCTAAACGCTAGGATTACAGGAGTGTGCCACTATGCCCATACCTGGCTATTATCTTCGAATTAAGCATTTTATTTTTCTTTTCCATCTATTATGGTTCTGCATCCCTGATAGTATGCCATTAATATACTCTAATGTGCTGTTTCCACATAATTCTGTAATTCTGCTAACTGGTTTGATTTTCAATTTGCTTTCATGTCTACCTTTTTTCTGTTCATCACTCTGTTGCTGTCCAAGATTATGTTCTTTTAGATTGAATCTTTGGCCTTCATTATACACTTGTTTCACTCTGCTATATTATGGTGCTTTTCACTTAGTATGATAAACTTCATTCAAATTCTTGTTTGCCTGATACATGGAGGGTTAACTCTCCATTTTATAAACAGAATGAAAAATGCTAAAGGCTTGCCTAAAAAAGCACAGTAATTTTGCAATATATTGGATGTCTCTTCCACCAGCTGTGTTAAAAGCACAGCTATGATACTTATGTATTAGGAATTTAAGGAAAGTGGTTTCATTATATTAATGAACAGTTGTTTCTCCTGTAGTTTATCTGCCATAGTTTGTGGAAAACAGAATCAAAAGAAAATACACAAACGTATCAAACCTCTTCTCCCCATGTCATCCCATTAGCTAACACACTGTTAGCTATACTTGTACCACAAGACTAGTGGGTAAATCATTCATTTTGTGGCTACATAGTTAAACAATTAGAAGCTGATGCAATAGGGTTTGCGGATGACCTTGCTTACCTTCAAATGCTGGACTCCATTTTCAGCTTTGACACTCCCACTCCACCCAAGTCCATCATCTTCACAATGTTAAGCACAGACTTAGTATTTGAGCAGCAATTCTGCTCAACCAAAATAAGAAAGAACATCTATCAAAAAAAAAAAAAAAAACAAACCCAACTTTGTACATAAATGGTCATAGCAGCCGGGGATTCAGCTCAGTGGCTCAAGCGCATAACTGGTAAGCATGAGGTCATGAGTTCGATCCCCGGAACCCAAAAAAGATCACAGCAGCGTCATGAGTTTCTAACAACCAAACGGACAGAACCTAGATGCCCATCAACTGATGAATAAATGAATGTAGCATAGCACACAGTAGGATAATTTGGGTCATAAGCAATAAACATGCTACATTATATATGAATACTAAAAACATGTGAAGAAAACAGGCCACCTACTGTATGATTTCACTCTTATGAAACATCCAGAGGAGGCAAATACACAGATATGGAAAGCAGACTTGTGTTAGCAGAGGCTGGGGACAGAGGAGAGAGAAATGACTGCTGGCAAGTTTCTTTTTAGGATAATGAAATACTCCAGAACTAGATGATGATGATGGTTGCACAACTCTAACTATACTAAAAACCAATGAACTGTGTATTTTTAATGGCTGGATTGTAAGCTATGCAAATTATATCTTGATGCTTGTGTTTAAAAAGTCAAATGATTTTTAATACCACTTCCAAATGAACAGAAAAAGCATACTTAGCTAAAAAGAATCTGAAAATGTTGATATGATACATATACATGCTTACAACAGTTTTATTTCATACTCTGGTCAGTAATGGATTAAGCTACTTTCCTTATCTGGGACACATGATAAGCATAGGGCAGCTATGGTCTGTAAGGAATTACTATAAGCTGGAATTAAAATTTTGTTCTCAGCAATATGAAAATAAAAACATGTGAAGGAACTCACCCATGCATGACAACAGGTCTAACAAAGTTAATACTAGTGCCACTGTGTTAGACAAAGATTTCACTGAAAGTTAAACACTAAAAATTTAAACTGATGTTTTAAAAATTTACAGCACATGGATACCCAGAACAAAAACAAAATCTTCTACATTCTAGTCCATTCTTCTCTCCATTTAGGCACTCTCTCTGTGGCATTTTTATGGTGAGCTGAGTTGCCCACCAGGGCTCTCAGGTGAGAAAAGAGCCTCTCTAGCCCCAGAAGTTTTGCTCCAGTCATCAGGCCCAGCACTGTGGGGTTTCTGTAAGCCAGAAGGTTCCACTCTAGCCATTCCTTCTGTCACTGCACTGTGTGCGTGCTTTCCAGTGTATGAATGGAGAGCCATATTCTGTTTGCACCACTCTAGACCATGCTGCTGCATGCCTACTCAGGGCTTAAATGGTAAGAGAGTATCAGTTTTCTTAATGTATTCACATGAAAAATGGAGGAAGACAGCAGTTAGTTTTCAAGGTCTTTGGCTAAAGTTTCACGGATGAACTGTAGTGTACGCTGGTACAAAAAAGCATCCTTTTTCTTTGGCTTACAAATGTTCAAATGGTTAACATCCACAGGAATTAGATCTCCAATGCCTAAATCTAAAGAAAACAAAAATGTCAATACATGTCAATACATCTAAAAATAAAGGGTTCCCCCTTGTCAGAACTGAAAGAGGTCAAATGGGTAGTTCTTAATGCTAACTTGGTTGTGATAAACCCCGTAAGATAAAGGGAAGTAAAAAGAAAATGTGTTAAGTATATGTATCAACTCTCCACAATAAACATAATCATGTACTGCAAGCATGTACTAATAAAAATTTAAATTTAAAGCCAGGTGCGGGGGCGCACACCTTTAATCCCAGCCCTCGGGAGGCTGAGGTAGGTGGAGCATTGTGAGTTTGAGGCTGGCTTTGGCTACAACGCGAGCACAAGGCCGACCTGAGCTACATAGTGCGACCCTGCCTCAAAAAACCAGGGCTGGGAGTTTGGCTCAGTGGCTTAAGTGCCTGTCCGGCAGGTGTGAGGTTGTGAGTTCGATCCCCGGTGCCGCAAAAAAAAAAAAAAAAAAAAAGTAAATTTAAAAAAAGCGTTCACTCAAGCAAGCTGAGGAAGTGACCATGTAGAGGGAAAGCATTTCAGGTACTGCAAATGTATGTGGTACCTACAATGTAGACAGTAATATAGGAGGCTATAAAGAAGTAAGGTTTGGCCGGGCGTGGTGGTGAACGCTTGTAATCCCAGCACTCGGGAGGCTGAGGCAGGAGGACCGTAGCAAGTTCTTGACCAGCCTGGGCTACAAAGTGAGCTCAAGGCCAGTTTGAACTGCATAGTGAAATCTTGTCTCAAAAAGACAAAAAAAAAAAAAGGTTTGAGACCTACTCTCAAGGAGCCTATAATTTCTTGCCTATAATACTTAATACTGGGCTGGGCGTGGTAGCACATGCCTTCAATCCCAGCACTCGGGAGGCTGAGGCAGGAGGATGGTTATGAGTTCAAGGCCAGCCTGAACTACACAGTGAGACCGTGTCTCAAAAAACAGCGTTGGGGATTTAGCTCAGTGGCGTAAGTGCCTACCTGGCAGGCGCGAGATTGTGAGTTCGATCCCTGGTACCAAAAAACAAAAAAAAACAAAACCTATACTGGTAGGTATAACCCACTTCCCTCCATTTAGGATCATGAAGAAGCTATAGTTTTAAGACTAGTGTTTTTATCCCCTTTGGGGTGTTTTCTGCTTGACTGTATCTTCCATTCACTAAAGATTTACGCCTTTATATCCTACATTTACTAAACCTTTTAAATTAACAGATTTTTAAAAAATGTTTCTACATGCAGCTATCTGTTGAGTTGCCCCTTTTAATCTAGCTGAGATAGAACTTGGTATGACCTAAAGCAGACAGGTTACCACTGATACCTTATTTAGAAGTAGGCTGTTAACCTTTGTTGTCTAGTCAGTTAAATAAAGAGGGGGAGAGTGATGCCAAAGCTGTATGTTTTCAGAAAAATTTTAATCTGTGGCTAAAAAGATTAATAGAATTAGATTTTAGATCTTTGTTAAAGTATCTCCTGAAACTGAGAAACTGGATATAAAACGTTATGATTAAATGTGAGGTACTGCCCACGAGGCATCTAATGGCCAGAAAGTTTCAAGAATTTCACCTGCTGATTCCTCAGGCACCACATGGAGTCTGATCATGCTGCCAATACACGTTGGCTGTGTCTCTACAAAATTCAGCACCTGGAACTTTTTGTCTTTCGCAAACTCCAGAAAGTCATCCTGTAGTGTTTTAAGTGCAGGGGAATCTGTAAAATTAGAATAAGAATGTGACAAATTCTGCTTACCTAGTTTAAAATAAAATGCATTAATTTTTCAAATTTAGAGAGGCCATCAGGATTCTAATTCAAGATGGTGGCCTGACAAGCCATTGTATGATTTCAAATAAGGGGCTAAAGCCCCCTCGAAACTGAGACAACATAGATAGTACGGAAAAAAAGATTTCACTACACTATTGGCTAACAGGAAGCAGAGTCTGGGATATTCACTGTGTGAGACTACAGAAGGCCCCAGTCTCCCATGAACTGACCTGTCCTTTCTAGCCTAGCCTCTTGTCCTCAAATATGAAGCAGCAGTCAAGAAAAGCAGCACCAGATATTAGAAGAAGCCTACAACCTCAAAGATACTAGATGAGCCAGGCAGAAGTCAACCCAACCACAGAAGAAACAAAGCCAAAGAAGAAAAGGAATGTTTATTTATTTATTTTTTTGTGGTTCTTGAAATTGAACCAGGGCCTCACACACAGTGATAGATAAGCATTCTATCACTGAGGTCCACCTCTAGCCCTTTTAATTTTATTTTGAAATAGGGCCTGCCCGAATTGCCCAGGGTGGCCTCAAACTTTACATCCTCCTGTCTCCATCTCCTGAGTAGCTGATTGTACCATACTTGGCTCAAAGGAACTTTTAAAAATCTTCTAATTAGTATCTTACAAATGATCAGAATCTATCCCTGGTACCAAAAATAGAAAGAAAGAAAAAAAAGCTGAAAAGAAATAGAAGCAACAAGCAAGAAGAGGGTAATATGAATAAAAAACTACCAGAAAAAAAAAAAAAAACAAGACACAGCCAAGAGGGCTGAAAAGAGGTGACCTGCATATAATTCTGCCACAGAGAAGAACCAGGGCAACAAAGGAAACTTTGTGTTTCAAGGAAAATGCCTGAGGAGACCTCTGAAATCAGCAAAGCAGTATGGAGAGACAAAAAGGCAATCTAAAGAAAACAAAAAGCAAACAGCAACTTCAAATTGGCTCCCTGGCTGAAGGGATGCTCACACTGCTGGCAGAAGGGAAACAGGAAAGTTCCCAACCCTAACTGTAGCAGCAGACCAGTAGTTCTAACTGCAGGGAGTTGGGCTGGTGCATGCCTCACTGGTCAGAAGAGCTTCTTCCATGTCTTGAAGCTTCAGGATCAGCAGCAGCCACTGCCACAGACCAAGTCCTACCTGTGCGTGCCCCCTAAGAGCCAGCCCACGGAGATTTAATAACATGCTCCTACGTGACCAATGAGTAATTGAAAAAAAAAATTTACAAGGAAATTTTAAAATCCCAGAAGAAAATGAAGATGACACTATCACAACATATGAAATTTGTAGGATCCAGCAAATACAGCAAAATAAGTAGTGAGAGGGAAGTTTATAACAATAAATGCATACATCAAAACACAGAAAAGAGCTCAAGTAAACAGCGTACCTTAAGAACTTAGAAGAGCAAGAACAAACCAAACCCCAAATCAGTGAAAGAAATAATCAAGAGCACACAATAAATCAAAAACAAAACAAGGAAATGATACAAAGAATGGATGAATACAAAGAATGGATGATACAAAGAATGGATGAATAATATTTCTTGGTTTAGCTAGATTAATGAAGAAGAAAACAAGACTCAAATTAAATCAGAGATGAAAAGGGGCCAGAGATTTAGCTGAACAGTGTTAAGTGCCTGCCTGGCAAGTGCAAGGTCATGAGTTCAATCCCTGGTACCAAAAAAATCAGAGATGAAAAAGGAGACATTAAAACTGATACCAAAGAATTTTAAACGATAATAAGAAATGTTAAAAATACAGAAAGCACAGAATAAACTCCTGAATACACACAATCTACCACAATTGAACTGAGAAGAAACTGAAAATTTAAACAGACCAATAATAAAAGTAATAAAAATGAAGTGGTAATAAATCTCCCACCTAAAAAAAAAAAAAGTGCAAGACCTGATGGCTTTATTGCTGAATTGTATGAAACATTTAAAGATGTAATCCCAATTCTTAAACTGCTAAGAAAAACTGAAAGGACAGAAACTCTGCCAAATGCTTTACAAGGTCAGCGTTACCCTGATACTAACACCGAAGATACAACAACAAACCATAGACCATATTCCTGATGAATATGAATGCAAAAATTCTCAAAACACTAGCAAACCAAATTCAATAGCATGTTCAAAAGATCATACATATACCACAGTCAAGTGGAATTTATCCCAATGATGCAAGATGTTTCAACATACATGAATCAATAAATGTGACACATCAATGAAATGAAGGACAAAAATATATTTTAATAGATGTAGGAAAAGCATTAAGACTCAGTATAAAAACGCTCAACAAATTATCATACTTAAGGCTATATATGAAAAACCACAGCCAATATCACACTAAGTAGAGGGAAGCTAAAAGTGTTCCTCTAAGATCAAGACTTCCACTGCTGTTATTTAACATAGCATAGGAAGTTTTAGCATAACAATTAGGCAAGAGAAAGGAACACAGGATATCCAAAATGGAAAAGAAGAAATTAAATTATTCATGTTTGCAGATGACATGATTTTATAAACAAAACCTAATGGCTGGTCAAAAGCATCATAAATCCTGTTGGAATGTACAAACATTCACTAAATTTGTAGGATACAAAATCAAAGAATTATACTTTTATATACCAATAATGAACTTGATGAAAAAGTAGGATAATTTCATTAATAGTTATAAAAATTCAAGAATAAATTTAACTAAGAAAGTGAAAGACTTCTATAATGAAAATTATAAAAAACTGATGAAAGAAATTATACGGAACACAAGAAAATGGAAAGATACTTCCATGTTCATGGATCAGAAGACTATTATTAAAAATACCATACTACCCCAAAGTGATCTATAGAATCAATGTAATTCTCATCCAAACACCAATGACTTTCTTCACAGAAGTACAAAAACAGCCCTAAAATTCATATGCAATGACTGAAGACCTAGAATAGTCAAAGCGATCCTGAGAGGAAAAAAAGTAGAAGGCTCTATAACACATGACATTAAAATACACTACAAAGTTATAGTAACCAAAACATCATGCTGCTATCAAAACAGACACAGAGAACAATGCAACAGAGTAGGGAAGCTAGAAATTAATCCATAATCATACAGTTAACTTATTTTTAACAAAGATCCCAAGAACATACACTGCAGAAAAAGCAGTCTTCATTAATTAGTGATTGCAAAGTGTGTGTGTGTATGTGTGTGCACACACGCGCATGCACGTGTATGTAGAAAAGGAGAGAGGGGAACGGGAATGAAACTAGGTCCCTTTCTCTCACTGTATACAAAAATTGATCAAAGACCTAAATGTAAAAAACTAAAAAAATCAAATTACTATTAGAAAACATAGGTGAAATACTTCAAGACACCAGTATAGGCTATGCTTTTTTAGGTAGGATCCTAAAAGCAACAAACGTAAAAACAGACAAGTGGAATTATATTATCTTGTACTAAGAAGCTTCTACAAAGCAAAAGAAATAATAGAATTAAGAAATAATCTATAAAATGGGAGAAAATAATTTGCAAATTATTCTTTTGACAAGCAGTTAGTATGTAGAACATATAAAGAACTCAGGAATCCGAACACCAAAAAACCAAATAATCCTTTTTTTTTGGTGGCACCAGGGATTGAACTCACAACCTTGTGCCTGTCAGATAGGCGTTTAACTCACTGAGCCAAACTCCCGGCCCTGGTTTTTTGAGGCAGGGTCACACTGTATAGCTCAGGCCGGCCTTGCGCTCACATTGTAGCCCAAGCCGGCCTCGAACTCACAATGCTCCTCCTACCTCAGCCTCCAGAGTGCTGGGATTAAAAGTGTGTGCCACCACGCCCGGCAATAATCCAATTTTAAATTAGGCTACAGAACAGATGCTTCTTAAAAGAAAACATACTAATGGCCAACAAATATAGAAAAGATGTTCATTCTCAGTAAACAAGGGAAATGCACATCAAAACCATGATGAAATATCACCTCACCAGAGTTGGCATGATAATCATTAAAGAGGCAAAAAATAATGAGTACCAGTAAGGATGCAGAAAAAGAAACTTTTACATACTTTGGTAGAAATGTGTTTAGAAAACAATGCAGAGATTCTTCAAAAAAATAAAGTACCATATGATTCAGCAATTCCATAGTATTACACTAAAAAGATACTGGCACACTCATCTTTATTGCGGCAGTATTAATTAATAATAGCTAATATATGGAATCAACCAGATTCCTATCAGTGGATGAATGGATGAAGACAATGTGGTATACACACACAAATACCTCTGAGCCATAGGAAAAGAATGAATTCCTGTCATTTGCAGCAACATAGATAAAGCTGGAGGTAAAGTGAAATAAGCCATACTTAGAAAGATAAATACCATATATTCTTACTCATGTGTAAGAACAAGTCAATCTCACAGAAGAACAAAACAGAATTAGAGACTGGGAAGGACAGAACGTGGGAGAAATGGAAAGAACTTCAATAAGAGGCATAGGTACCAATGATGAGGAGGAATTAGTTCTGGTTTTTCTATAACAACTATTAATTAACCTATATTTTAAAACGACTACAAAAGCACAAAATTCCCAATGCATATATATAAATGATTGCTTGAAGAGATGGAAATGCCTGTTACCTTGATTATTATACCCTGCATATATCAAATTACAATAATGTATCCCATAAAGATATACAAATATTATATCTCAAGAAAAAAATACAATTCAAAATACACTTTAAGTTTAATTCAACAATTTTGAGAAAGACAAACTCCACAAAGCAGAACAAAGAGAAAATATATAGCACTGAGAAACAACTGGTATATTAGGCTCAATCCAAGAAGTCTAAATTCTAATTTTTTTTTTGGTACCGGGGATTGAACTCACAACCTTGCACCTGCCATGCAGACGCTTAGGCCACTGAGCTAAATTCCCAGCCCTATTTTTTGAGACAGAGTCTCACTATGCAGTTCCGGCTGGCCTTCGACTCACTTTGTAACCCAGGCTGATCTCGAACTCACAATGATCCTCCTGCCTCAGCCTCCCCAGTGCTGGGATTAAAGGCATGCGCCACCACACCTGGCTCTAAATTCTAATTAGTAAGTGTTCCAGGGGAAAAAATGCTTATTGATCAAATACTCCATCTATTTTGTAATACTTTATAATTAATATGCTAAAAAAAAAAAGTCTATGTTTAACAGTTTATGACTTTCCAAATTTATGTAAAACAATTTGGAATAATAATTTGGAATAAAACTTAAAGCAAAACATTACATATAGTTTTTCTAAGTGCTTAAGATAATACTAATCTTGTGGTTATACTTGAGTAAACAGTGGCTTAAGAACAAAAAAGGAAGGTATCAAAGAAAAAAAGTCCTAATCAGAAATTTTCCATGAATAGTCTAGTCATATGAGTAACAAAATGAGATAAACTCAAGGAAGAAACTGGTTTTCTCTTCCTATATAATTAATATTAATATAGCCCAATTTCTTATGTGACAGAAAGAATTACCTTTACTGAGTTCTTTCACTTCCAAAGAGGGAAAGAGAAGATAACGAATATTGACAGAGTATTCAGCTAAACGTGATCCATGATGAGGGACACTGTAAAAAATTATTCCTCTGGTATTCTTTATAACAGTACTCATTTCTGGCTTTTTGGAGGCTTCCAACAGCATCTTTTTGACAAGAAGACCTAGCCACAGAGAAGAAAGAACAATGGTGTATATAAGCCATCTTCTTCCCCTCTATTTTTCTTTAAAAAGGTAAAACAAGAAATAGATACATTATTTTAAAACCAGTTGAACAATAATTCTCTGTAGTACAAAAAACAAGCCCTTAAAATGTTAACACTTATTAACATTTTTGATCCTCCACAATTCATAGTACAAGCCTACTAACAAGGTAAGACTCTAGAAATTTGTCTGCAGGGCAGGACAGACCTTTTCATCACAGAATCCACTGTCCCTCTGAAGGGATACCAGCCCCATCTGGGCTGGGTGTCCCATCACTGAGGTAACTCCCCACCCTGCTACACAGCCTGCACCCAGGAGAACATGAAGACGCAAAGTTATAGTTCCACCAAGGGCACCCAGCTGCTGTGGAAAAGGCACCTAAGAAGGCACCTTTTCCTTCATCATCCTACCTAAGTAATATGTTCAAAGAATACAAAGATGGTTGTGAAGGGGTACAGCCACCTTTCTTTTAGCAAACAGGTGACCTGGGATCGGTCATCCTTTATCTGAGTATTTTATCACATAAAGTAGGCTGGGGGCTGTAGTAGGGGTATCTGCAAGGTGGATGGGAAAAACAGCTGGGTTGGGGGAGACTGGGCAGGACAGCAGTATGGGCACCAAAGCAACCCAGAGTCCACAATGGTGAGGGAAAACAGGGAGGATGAAAGAAGAGGCCCAAGGCTACCCAGGAATGCTGGTTTATCCAAGTCCAACTTGAAAACATCCCTCAGTGTGAGGCTAATTACCAGAACATGAAAGCATTAAGCTGTCAACCCCTGTCCTCGTGCATAGTTTGTACTAGCTGTCCTGCTTCTACAAAAACGAAGAGCAGGGAAGGAAAGCAGTAATGTTAAAACCGGGGTGGGGGTGGGGATGCTGCAAGTTAAGTAAAACAGAGAAAAGAAGGAACTTCAAGTAAGCCCCACTGGTGACAACCTCACAATAGTCATTCTGCAAAGATCAACCATCCTTACCTCCCATGCTATGTGATATCCAAATTATTGGCCTATCCCCAACACCAGCAGCTCTGAGCTTCCTAAGAAGTTCGTTGCTTCTGAATGCAATGGACTTTCTGAACAAAACGAAAACAGAGCATGACAGGAGGCATGATCGCCCAAATCTATCTGCTATCTAACTTTACAAGTCAAGAATGCTATATACTATATTTTGGACTGAGGGATACCCCTACTTGCTCAGTTTCTGAAGTTGCTAATTCTCTCTCTGCAACATATTAGCACTCACGTAATTAGGGCCACCTAAGTACAGAACAACCCATTCATATACCAACAGTATTGTTTTATTTTTATTTTTTTTAATTTTTTTTTGCGGCACCGGGGATTGAACTCACAACCTGGCACCTCCAGGGCAGGCGCTTAAGCCACTGAGCCAAACTCCCAGCCCTGAAAAAAAATTCTGCCTACGGTATTTTTTCCCCAAAGTTCTTGGTAATATTTTAAACACCTTTTTTTTTTCTGCCTATGGTATTAAAAGATAAAAATCAATTCCTATCTCAGAGGATCCTCTTGACCTGAGTCTTTCTTCACTGAATATCTCTTCTAAAAGTTACCTTTCCATAGGGCACCTTGCTCTCCAGTCACTGAGGCTGGTATCATACTCCACAGATATAATTCGAAGAGCAGGACAATCTCTTGCTAACCATGTCTGAGTAAAATGAAAGTTATATAAGAACATGCATAAATTTCTACCTCCTCAACTTACATACTTCCAATTTACTTCCTATTAGTTGCATTTATAACTAAAGGCTTCATGCAATGAACAACCTATTAAAGATGACACTGAAATAAAGTTTGAAGGTGACTATAAAAACAAGGATTCTATCTTTTTATATCTCTGGACAAAATAATATGAATGTATCATCAACATATTCTCAATATTAATCTGCTAGAGCCTGAAACAAGGCTTGCTTTTGGAGTCTAGATCCAATAGGCTTTTAAAAGCGTTTAGTCAAAAGCTACGATCTCAGAACAGACTGCATAGTCCAACAGAGAACTTTGGTACTGAGAATTTAAAGATAATGACAGTGATGGTTCATCTTTGGGACCCCTGATTTCATGGTCATCTTCACACTTCAGCATCACTAGTTCTCTGCCTTTGTAAAGATGAGCAAAAGGTAGTTAAGGAAAGCCCTAGAAACTATTCCCACCAATATACAGCATCAATCCAAAATGAACTTTAGTTAAGTTCTATTCAATGAATTTATTCCAGAGTTGAGGCTCTTTGGAAAAAATAATACAAAAGAAAAGGAAGTAAAATTGCTTCTTTAAAATCTTACTAGTTTTATATTATAAAGATTATAAAATTGATTATTATATAATTTTTTTTTACACTATGCTTCAATGAAAGTGAGTTATTATGCTCTTACCCCTCTTTTTTACTTACAGAATATTCTTTTAGAGGTTATACCCTAAATAGAAACTATATAACATAGGGTCACAAGCCAAGCTGTTAATGTAACATACTACAGGTGTCCCTAAATCCCAGGAAAAGAAAAGATGCAAGTCACAGGGAGGTTTCAAGAACAGTGGCACTTCAGAGTACTGCTTCTTACCTTGGGCCAGCATGTAGTGTACCTGTCTTCATCCTCCAAAGCCTTTTCAGTCAGAACCTGCTCAGTGTCTTGCTGGCGCCATGTTTTGAATGCTGCTCCCATAAGGCCATGAATAAAAAGGACATCGGCTTTAATGGGTTGACTAAGAGGAGAGAGTTTTAAAAAGAAGCAGAATAAATGCATTATTGCTATGTTAAGATATTATACATCATTCTATGGGTGATGCTTTGGCAGACTTATGTGACATAAAATAAGAATTATGGCAAGTTTTAAAGCACAGGGTTGCTGAAGTACTTTGAAGGACTCTGGACAAAGGAATACACAGACCATGCTCACTGCTCTCTCTATAAAAAGGGAGCTATGTCTAGCATATCAGCCACAACTGACTACAGTGAGCTCGGTGGCCTATCAAGTGGCAGGCACCATCATCAGATTACCCTCTGAGCAAGTTCATAAGAATATTCTAAAAATCAAAGCACTGACAACTGGATAATATGTTGATGTAATTTCAAAGTCAGTATACATGAAATTTCAAAAGAAAATATATATCAGAAATAAGCCGGGTGTAGTGGCACATGCCTTTAATCCCAGCACTTGGGAGACTGAGGTAGGAGGAGCATTGTGAGTTGGAGGCTGGCTTGGGCTGCAACGCGAGCACAAGGCCAGCCTGAGCTACACAGTGCAACCCTGCCTTGAAAAACTAGGGCTGGGAGTTTGGCTCAGTGGCGTAAGCACCTGTCTGGTAGGCGCGAAGCTGTGAGTTCGATCCCTGGTGCCGCCAAAAAAAAAAAAAAAAAAAAAAAAAAAAAAAAAAAAAAAAAAAAAAAAAAAAAAAAAAAAGAAATAGAGTAAATGAGATGCTAGGTTAATTTACTCTTTCTCTGGATATATTAAAAATTACAGGTAGTGCATTAGTTACAAACTATAGTATACAAGCAATCATGCAACACACAACATACATTTTATTTACAAACTGGAATTGAACAGGCAATCCATTTCAAATTTAAAATGTTTTTGCTATTTCTTGAAAAATTTTTTAAAGCATGAAAGGAGCATACAAGAACTATGTACTTCTTTTCATTGCCATCCTTCCTACACTTACTGCTTCAGCAATGACACAACTGGAAATAGTAACCAGCAATAACCTTAAGGGGAACAAGAGTCTAACTTATTATATTTTATTCCTTCCTACACGTGTTGACTCTTAGCACAAACGTTCTCCAGCCTGGAGCTCCAAGCCCACACTAAGGTTCATTTGGCTGCCTACATCAATGAAGTCTCATCTCCTTCCAATTCAGAGTGACTTTCTGCAATTCACATCAGTTACTAACTCAGATCTAGGTGAAATGTCTTGAAACAAAGAAGATACACATTACAAAGTTTAAGTGCTACACATCCTAACAGGTGAATGCAACCTCACTGAAGTTTGGCTGTCTGCAGAGACCCCTGATGATTTACTTCTTGTGCCTTCAGACACCCTTTGGTTCTTCTGAGGTTATTTATGGACAAATTGTTTCAGTACTAAGTATCTGACTTATGAATAAGGTATTGAACTTATCTAAATTATGCAGAAGTATATTAAAACTGTAAGCCCTCTGGCTTTATGTGCCAAAAGAGAACAACACCAGTATTGTTTGCTCACCTTGTTCGGTGCTGGGGATGGAGCACATACACGCCATCCTGGTATTTCTCTTGCACAGTTTCTCGGTCTAGGTTAGCTAGAGTTCTGGCAGCATGTGAAGCCTCCATAATGTGCTGAGATTTCAATGCTTCTGCCATTATTGACACCCAGCCTAGTGAAAAGAAAGGATCTCCTAAATAGTAACACAAATCTGTCTCAGACTATAGAGAGGATTCAAATGGAAACAATCTGTTGGAGAAAGGCAAACCTCAAGTGTTTGCCCTGGGTGGGGGAGCCTGACATGCTAGCTCCATTCTGTCCCAGGAGCCTGAGTCCCATAGTACACCACCATGGCATCCCCAACCACAGACTCCATGAGAGATCACACAGAAGGCAAGAGGGGTGCAAAAACCATTTTATCTATTCAGAAAATCTAATACAAATTCCAATTGTTGGAGGTGAGATCACAAAAGGGAAGCACTATAATGTTTTGCTTTTTGCAAGAATTATAAAACCCAATGGGTTAATACTAGTAACTTCATCCTGATTTAAATCATATTAGCAGCCTTTAATACAAACAAGAAAACTATTTCTTAAGGAATGCATCTGATACAAAAAAGTTATAAAATCTAGAGTTCAGGAAGAAAAAACTAATTTTTTTAACAGAAGTCAAACAGACACCTGTAATCCTAAGTAGAGGCTGAAGTAAAAGGACAGTGAGTCCAAGGCCAGCCTGGCCTACAAAGTGAGTTCGAGAACAGCCTGACTTACGCAGCCCCAAAGCATGGACGATACTATGTACATTATGACTTAATTTATGTTTTATGTGTTTTAGAACATCACATATGCTGTCTGGCACGGTGGCACATGCCTGTAATCCCAATACATGGGAAGCTGAGGCAGGAGGATCGCCATGAGTTTGAGGCCTGCATGGGCTACATAGTGAATTCAAGGCCAGCCTGAACTAGATAGCAAGACCTTGTCTAAAAAAATAAAACTTCATATATGTAAATATGTATGCAAGTGCATACATGCACACATACACACAAAACCACACAAAGATCTGGAAAGATACTATACACCAAACTCAAACAGTTGTTACCTCTTAGGAGGGAGGTGGGATGGAATAGAGGTAGGTTTAATTTTTTTGCTGGATCTGTTCTGAAGTAGTTACAGTGAGAACCTATTTATACATTATCTATATAGCTTGAAACAAAGCTGAACATGGCCCTTGAGATCAGACCTGGGCTCTAATTTCCATTCCGCATTTAAATGCAGTTTTATACATCTTCATCAATAGTAGGTATTATCAGTATCTCTAACTTTTGTAAATCTAAATGCAAAATTTTGCAGGTCTGATACTGCTTAGACTGACATAAAATACATAAAAAATGAGTAAAGACACAGAATGCCTAAGGGAATAAAATAAAACAGGGTTACCATAGCAGAATTCAAATTGGAGTGTTGGGAGTAAGGAGAGCTGACCAAAAAGAAAATACAGGTAACTATTTCAGAAGTTTAGTTACATAAAGGAGGAGAGCTGGATGTGGTGATGCTACATACCTCTAATCCAGCATTCTGGAAGGCTGAAGAAGGAGGATTGCAAGTCCTGTCTGAGCAACTTAATGACTTAATAAGACCCTCTCTATTTCAAAAAAAAGAAGTCTGGGGATGTATCTCAATGCAAAGGTTCAGATTCAATCTCCAGTACAGCCAAAAGGGGGTTGGGGAATAGAAATCAGTGGAGAAATGGGGTTACAAATTTTGGCTTCTCTTTTTCCTATTTTTTATCTTCCCCTAATTTGTGGTGACTAAAAGGGCCCAGCTGAAAGGTAACTAATCTTGCAGACTATCCTGAGATAGTGAAAGGAGGTGAGAGCCATGCATAGTTGGAAGCCTTGTAAGAGATGCCCCTTTTTCTATTACCAAGAAAAGAGAACAAATTGGGCCAGGGGAGTTAGTAGGGAGAAACTGAAATTATTTCAGTGAAGTACGATGAAAGGTCATTTCATGAGAAGGAAGAATATGAAGAAGGTTTGCAATACTCATTGCTAAGAATACAAGGACATACTGATTGGAGAAATATGGTTCTGAGCAATACTGACAATCCTTTAATTTGCTGCTCTTATAAGCACCATGACAATCTGTCTGGAATGATTCTGTGCTTAACCACAGTAGCAGCAAATAACAGGTTTCATACATGACTGGGCTCTTGACCAAGGTAGTATGAAAAGAGTATCAGGAAATGGAAGTTGTAGATACTAGGAAGAATGGCTTACTGAAATGAACTGGGAAGACAAGCAGAGCAAGAGGCCACAACAAATCAGTAAAACTGACGGATTGTGAGAGAAGCAGAGTCAGAAGACAGAAGATTCTGGTAGAGAAGAAAACTAGACACAGTGGGAGCAGATGTGAGGAGGATGTGCTGAGTCAGTTGAATCAGTGGTTCTTCAGGTGAAGCAGCTTTGGGCAGTGACTCAGTTGAAGGTCTGGCATGGGAGTGGAATACTAGATAACTCAGGAGCAACACAGGTCACAGAACTAAGGGGCAAAGTGGCTAAAGGGCTGTCAACCAGGAGAACTGAAAACCTGGGACAGAGCCAAGTTCCACTTGGAGAAGGGTGAGCTTTTTCTGTAATAAAATTTGATCAAAAGTGATTTGATCAAGTAGTTATCCTGCTTAAAATTCTTTCATCTCCATCCCATCAATGAACCAAAAGATACGTCAACAGAAATCACCCAAACTACAACAAAAAACAAACAAAATTAAGAGTATCAATGACCTCCAAGACAGAATCAAGAGTCTAACATAGTCTAATACATATTTCTGAAATTCCAAAAGGAAGGAAGAGAGAAAAAGAAAAATACTTGGAGATATACTGACTGGAAAGTTTCCAAATTTGGTGAAAAACATCAACACACAGATTCATTTATTTCAGTGGACTTCAAGCAGGCTAAATATAAAACTGACACCAAAGCACTTCAAGTCTACTACTGAAAATCATATGCAATCTTAAAAAAAAAACACATATATAAGAACAAAAGTGGAAAGAGGAGGATCTTCTCATTGGACAACAGATGCCACTTTAAAAGTTCTGACAGAAAAAACATTATCCACAAAGAATTTTTTATATCTTTCCTTGGATACAAAATAAAATCAAAACAAGTCTATTTTCAAAAAATAAAAGCTGAGAGAATTTATTGCCAGCAGACCTATTACACAAGGGTTAAAGGAAATTATATCAGATGTAAATTTAAACACAGAAAAGGAAGAGCACTGAAAATAAAAACCATTAAGTAAATAAAAGGACTTTTCTAATATCTTTTAAATGTCACTTGACCATTGCTATCTCAGTTACTTTTCTTACTGCTGAGACAAAACACTGGCTACCCAAAGTTAAAGGAGGAAAGGTTTATTTTGGCTCATAGTTTATAGAGACTTCAGTCCGCAGTGAGCTGGCTCCAAGAAGGGTCGCATGGCAGAGGGGCATCACAGAGGAGAAACAGGTCATGGTGGGCAAGAAGCAGCAAAGTGGTGAGGAAGCAGCAGCAGTAGCCTACCTCTTCCTTTTATCCCTTCCAGGCTACCCACCCTTTTGGTGGTGCCACCAACACCCAGGTAGGTGGGCCTTCCCATTATCCATACCCAGAACTATGCCAAACCAATCAGTGGACTAAGATAGTAATCACACACTCTTAATCCAAGCATCACATCCAGCCACCTCTAAAAAGCCCCACTTATGACATGAGGCTTTGGGGGTACCTCTAGACACAAACCCTAACATTTGCTATGATTTGCCAGGTGTGGCACACACCTGTAATTCTAGCGCTTGGGAGGCTGAAGCAGGAGGATCACTGTGAGTTCTATGGCACCCTAAGCTACATAGTGAGTTCAAGGCCAGTCTGAACTACATAGTGAGGCCCTGTCTCAAAAAAACCAAACCAAAAAAACAAAACGACAACAACAAAAAAAATTGCTATAATTTGAATGTCTCCCCTCTGAAATTTATGTGTTGTTCAGTGTGACAGTATTAAGAGGTGAAGCCTTTAGGAAATAAATAGGACATAAAAGTTCCTCTCTCACATGTGGAATTAAGGTCTTCCTGAAAAGAGCTTCACAGAGCATTAGACTAGATGGCTGGCTTCTCCTTCTGACTTCAATCATGTTATGACACATCAACAGAGCCCTAACCAGACATCTTGCTCAAGACTTCTCAGCCTCCGGGAGAGTGAGAAATAAAATTTCTGTCCTTCATAAATTATCCTGCCTCAGGTATTTTGTTAAGACAGCATAAAACGGACTAAGACAACTGTTCAAACAAAAATAGTAACAATATATCACAAACTTATGACACATTTTGTAAGGGATATGAAGTGTAGTGTTGTAACAGTCTCACATTATTGGGCCTGGGATTTAGCTAAGCGGCTCAAGTACTTGCCTGTTAAGTACGAGGTAGTGAGTTGGATCCCTGGTACCAAAAAAACAAAAACAAAAACAAAAAAAGAGTCTCACATTATATGAAATGGCATGAGATTAATTCAAGGATACAGTTAAAGATGTAACAGTTTTTTAAAAATATATATACACAAACTGTAAAAGTACAAAAGAGGAGAAACAACAAAATATAAAATATATTCAATAAAATAGTCAAGAAAGAGAAAAGAAGCTGCGCCCAGGGCCCAACTCCACCGGGTCCCGCGATTCACCGCGATCTAAGAATCGACGCGACCCTCACAGGAACGCCTGGCCAGCCTCGCAGGACACAGAGGTAAGCAGCCCAGCCCAGATCAGCCCGGGACCCCAGAGTTGCTCACCAGGGACTGACCAACATAGCTGCAGGGACTTAGAGAGCTTGCGCTCCCCACACCAGAGCGCCAAGCGTGCGCGCGAGCTCCATACTTCAGTGGAGCCGCTTGTGCGTGCGCCAGCCCAGAACTTGCCGACCCGCGCCCAGCCACGTTTCTCCCGGCACTGTAGGCCTGCGACTTCCCAGGATTGCCCCGGCGGAGCGGCTGTCGTTCTGAACTTGCAGACAGACCCGGGCTCCGGGTGACGTCACTCGGGGGTACTCTGCATAACCCTCTGGGACCGGGAGGCCTTGGCCCCCCACCCAGTTAAGGCAGAGGCTCCACATGCATGTCCTGGGAGGCCGCCCTCCCTTGCTGCACCCAGGGCCCAACTCCACCGGGTCCTGCAATTCACCGCAATCTAAGAATTGGTGCGTCCCTCATGGGAACATCCAGCCACCCTCGCAGGACACAGGGCCACATAGGTTCTAGAAGAAAACGACAAAACAAAAGACCAAGAGGCAGTCTCTGTCCCCCAGCCCACAAAGAACATACCCAGGAGACACTGAAATGGAAGACAGTGGGAGTCACACAAAGGGACTTTCTGAAATGATAGAAAATGCAATAAAGAAACAGCTCGATGAAGCTATAGAGAAATTCAAATCAGAAATATTCTCTCAGCTAAAAAACGAAATGAGAATCATTATTAAAGAAATGTGTGTATCTAAAGAAGAGCAAGATAAAAAAAATAGAAGAACTTAAGAAAATGATCGAAACCCTGAATGAACAATATAAGACACAAACAGAATGCATGAAACAGATGCAACGGGAAATGCAGGAAATGAAAAACTCCATGGAAAGTTTGAAAAACCACTTAAACGAAGCTGAAGATAGAATCTCAGATCTTGAAGACAGCATGGGAGATCAGGGCCATGAAAGAAAAGATCTCCTAAAAATAGTAAGGAACCAAGAAACAACAATTCAACAGCTGCAAGACGATGCCAAGAGAAATAACATAAGATTAATAGGCATAAATGAAAAAGCAGGAGTCAATACTAATGACCTGCGAAGACTATTTGCAGAAATAATAGCAGAAAACTTTCCAAACATGGGAAGAGAATCTGAAATACCGGTAACTGAGGCATACAGAACCCCAATTAACCACAACCAAAATAAATCCTCACCCAGACGTATAATAATAAGGGTATCAGAAATACAGCACAAGAACAAAATACTAAAAGCTGTCAGAGAAAAAAAACAGATCACCTATGAAGGAAAGCCTATCAGAATCACGGCAGACTTCTCAACACAAACCTTTAAGTTAAGAAGAGCTTGGAGTGAAGTATTTCAAACCCTGAAAGAAAACAACTTTCAACCCCAATTGATGTACCCTGCAAAACTATCCTTAAAAATTGATGGAGAAATAAGATACTTTCATGACAAAGAACAACTGAAGAAATTTATGGCCACCAAACCAATACTACAGAGAGTACTGAAAGACACTCTAGAAAGAGACAAAGATAGCCACAATATTAAGAACAACAACAAAAGGAAACCACTAAGCAGGGCAAGTAATTAAACAGAAAATGTAGAAAACCAACAACAGAAAGATATCATGACAGGGATGAGCCAGTACATATCAGTTATATCAATCAATGTAAATGGTCTCAACTCACCAATAAAAACAAACAGACTAGCAGAGTGGGTTAAGAAACAAAATCCAACAATATGCTGTGTACAAGAAACACATTTCACTCAAAAGGAAATTCACAGACTAAAAATCAAAGGCTAAAAAACAATACTCCATGCAACAGGAACCCAGAAAAAAGCAGGGGTAGCTATTATGTTTGCAGACGACGCAAACTTCAAACCAAAAATGATCAAAAGAGATAAAGAAGGTCACTACATACTCGTTAGTGGAAAACTTCAAGAGGAAGAGATTACAATCATAAACATATATGCACCAAATATGGGAGCACCCAACTACGTAAGACACTTCTTAATAGACATGAAAAACCAAATAAACAATAATACAGTTATAACAGGGGACCTTAACACCCCACTATCACAGAGAGATAGATCAACCAAACAAAAAATCAGCAAAGAAATAGCAGAACTGAATCAAGCTTGTGAACAAATGGACCTAGTAGATTCCACCCATCAACATCAGAATACACATTCTTCTCAGCTGCACATGGGTCATTCTCTAAAATAGATCATATACTGGTCCACAAAGCAAGCTTAAGTAAATACAAACAAACTGAAATAATTCCATGCACATTATCTGACCACAGCGCAGTAAAACTGGAAATGAATGACAAAAAACCTACAATAACCACATAAACACATGGAAATTAAATAATACCCTCCTAAATAACCAATGGGTCACAGAAGTTAAAGAAGAAATTAAACAATATCTACAATTGAATGAAAATGCAAATACAAATTACCAGAACCTGTGGGATACAATGAAAGCAGTCCTCAGAGGGAAATTTATAGCACTAAACTCTCTTATCAGAAAATTGGAAAGAACACACATAAACAACCTAATACTGCACCTCAAACTTCTTGAAGAAGAACAGCAAGTCAAGTCCAAAGCCCAAAGAAGGGAGGAAATTATTAAGATTAGAGCAGAAATTAATGCAATTGAAACTAAGAAAACAATACAAAGAAGTAATGAATCAAAGAGTTGGTTCTTTGAAAGAGTAAATAAAATTGATAAACCCCTAGCCAACCTTATCAAAAAGAGGAAAGAAAAAACTCAGATCCATGCAATAAGAAATGAAAAAGGTGAAATCACTACAGACCCTGTGGAAATAAAGAAGATCATCAATACCTACTTCGAAAACCTTTACTCACATAGATTTGATAACACAGAAGAAATGGACAGATTCCTAGAAACCTATGAATTACCAAAGCTGAATCAAGAAGACATAAAGCTGCTGAATAACCCAATTTCAGCTAATGAAATTGAAAATGTAATTAAGACTCTACCAACAAAGAAAAGCCCAGGCCCTGATGGATTCACTGCTGAATTCTATAAGAAATTCAGGGAAGACTTAATGCCAACACTCCTCAAACTCTTCAACGAAATCCAAAGGGAAGCAAGTCTCCCTAACTCATTCCTGGAAACAAGTATTACCCTAATACCAAAACCAGAGAAAGACCCAACCAAAAAAGAAAATTACAGGCCAATCTCCCTCATGAACATAGACGCAAAAATCCTCAATAAAATTCTGGCAAATACAATACAGCAAGTTATCAGAAAGATTATACACCACGACCAAGTGGGATTCATCCCAGGAATGCAGGGATGGTTCAACATACGGAAATCAATACATGTAATACACCATATCAACAGGGCCAAGGACAAGAACCACATGATCATCTCAATAGATGCAGAAAAAGCTTTC
>RJWM01016264.1:0-46002 GCA_004363535.1 Dasyprocta punctata | reverse complement strand
GCCGAGAAGTCACGCTCAAAAGAAGCGGGGCTGCCCTGAAGAGCACCACAGCCATCCCCAACGGCGACGAGGTCCCGCGCTCCTCTGACGATGGAGAACAGTTGAGCACAGGTCAGGAAGCCCAGCGTGACCAGGTTCTCCAGCACACAGCCTCCCCTCCGGAGCCAGGAAGCGATGCACGGTGTGAGGAGCAGAGCTCCCACAACATGAACCACAGCCACTCTCACCGATGAGGTCCCGAGCTCCTCCGACGATAATGGCCGAATCCACATTGGAGAAGCCAGCGTGACAAGCACCTCCAGGAGAACCAGCGGCTCCAACAGCAACTCTCGGAAGAACCCACAACGCCTGGCTCTTCTTCTCCACGTCCCTATTTATGCTGGCAACTTTCTTCAGGTGGAGCATCTTTAACTCAACACCAGCTGAACCAATTCAACTGGTGTCAAGTTGACCACCAGTTTGTAATCCATAACAGTTACACTTTCATGTTATTCATAACAATTACCTGAAGTAATAATCAAGTGTACCCCCAGGAATACCTGGAAGGAATTGGCAGGATTCATCCTTCTTCCTGAAGCTTGGCTACAGATATTAGATGCGATCACTTGAACATGACCCTCAGGCCTCAGATACCAAACCTAGACATGAAAAGATACATAAAAGCATAAAAGTTACATGCTTTGCACACAGCAGCCATCTAGAAATTATGCATCTAATCAAATATAATGGCAGAGCTCTGATATCTTCCTGGGATATGAAAATGTGATAATATTACAGAATAGGTGAAACTCATGTCACCTCCTTTAAAGCTGGCACAGGCTTATTGCAGGTGCTGCAGACAAGCTGTCGCTCCAAAGATGTGTGAGCCACAGCCTCACGCAGGCCCAGCCATGACACCAATTGAACGAGGAAATATTTTGCCCAAAGAGAAAAGAGTCAGCATGATGGTGAGCTGGATGGTTAGCTGCAACTTAAAGAAAAGTTTGTCTGCAAGGTGAGGATTTTATTTTGTATTTACCAGAAAATGTCAAAATAGCAGAAAGAAGCAGGCCAGTCAAACTACAAGAAGAATCTGGATAGCTTTGGAGTTCTGTTGAAATTCTAGTAGAGAAAAAATAACCTCTTAGATTTCTATAGTGCTTTTGTAAGACATAGAATATAGGGCACAAAATGATTAAATATTAATACCCCGAGCTGATGCTTCCAGGATGATATTTAATTATAAAAGAAGTGTTATTGTGCCGCACAGTTGGAGACAGTCTCAGTGAGACAAAAATATTTGGCAGGTATTAGGATGCGAATCATTTGTACATGGTAATGAGTGGACCTTAACTGAACAAGCAAAATAGTTTATGAAAATACATCCAGTACATTATTTTGAGTAATAAAAACATAATCCTTAGCATAACACATTAATTTCCATTATGTAATGTCAACAGTGGGGTCAATGCCAATTCCAGCTGCAACTGTATAGAGGCTTAAGAGTGGAAATACAGAGAAGTTACTGCATTTGGAACACAGCACATCTGATTTGTTGTTCAACAGTTTATCATTTGGTGGTACTGATGACCCTCTAGGGAAGAAGCAAATCATATTCCTGTAAGAACCCTCTCTCTGTGTGTGCTAAAAAATGGTACTTAGTCACCATCACTGCTTTCCTGACCGAAGCCGTCATCAAGGGTAACATTTGTCTGGTTCCTAGAGCTCCTGGCCCCAAGAGGACTTGTTACCAGCTCTCCTGTCCTCTGTGCTCCTGGTGGGATGACTTGCACGTCCTCGCCTTGAGTCTCACACAGTCTGTCCGCACTCTCTTGCTGCCCTCATTGCTCCCCTCGCAGCCTAACTAGTGCTCCACTGTAACACGCAGGTAAATCAGGAGTGCCTGGAGCAAATCATTAACTGTCTTAGAATGCATGGGCGTTAAATGAGTCAGTTAAAGCAGAAAATTTAAAAAAAGAACTTAAAATTTCTGTTCATTAAATGTACAATCAAAATATTTGAATAGAGACGTGAATGTCAAAATCTTGGTAACTTAGTATGCAAAGTAAGAGGAAAGAGTCACCATCAAGTTGGTGCCACATTTCTCCTATGTCAGACATTGATGAAAATGTAAACCTGGTGCTATCTTCTTGAAAAGTTCAAAAAACATGATGTGAGCATCATCTCACATGAGAAGCTTTAGTAAATATAAAGAAGACAAACCTCTGGCTACAACAGAGTGTAAAACCACCGATGATATCAGAGCTTTAAGTAGGACTAGAATTGTAGCCAAATATATAGTGTGAGTTACTTGAGACATGTCCTAGTCAAGTAAAATTTTCAGTTGACATTCAAAGATTCAGGGATAGCTAAGAAAATGTTGAAGAACAGAAAGAGTAGTTCTTTGGAGGACAGGAATCCAAAGAGTTAGAGAATAATGGTACAATTCTAAGTCATTATTGAGTAGACCTAGATGTATATGAGAAAAAAAAGATCATGAATAGAGAGTGACACATCAGGAAGCCTGTCCAGCCTGGAATGTATACTGGTGAATTTTATGTTTCAAACTGACTGGGATAAACAATGCATAAGAGCGTAATAGAACATTACTTCTAGAAACGTCTTTGAGGGTGTTGAAGAATAAATTGGAATTTAAATCAGTAGACCGAGCAAACGTCAGTGTGTGTCAACATTGTCTATTCCATCTAGGGTCTGTCTTAGTTACTTTATCACTGAGACAAAATATTAGACACACAGCTTAGGACGTCTTTATTTGGGCTCCCGCTTTGAGTCTGTGGTCAGAAGGATGTCAGAGAGGCCCAGCAGAGAAAGAAGTACTCAGACTCTAGCTGCCAGGAAGCAGGAAGAGAGAGAAGAACCAGCGACAAGAAGAAATCCTTCCAGATCACGGCTGCAATGACTCAACCTCACCCAGGCCGCATCTTCTGATAAAAATTCAGCTATGACCTCCCTTGAGCAAATCGCTTTCCATACACATGATTTTTGGGGGGCCTTTTTACCCATTTTTATTTCTAAACCATGACAGGACCTACGTTGAAGGAAAAAGTGAAGGAAGAGTGAATTCTCACGCTTTTTTTTGAGTTGAGAACCCCTGCTTTTTTTTCAACTTTTAGTCTTTATTCATTCAGGCCTGAACTGAGAGCTACATCGCATACTCTGGTTCTCATGTATTTTGACTCAGACTGGATCATGTCACTGACATTTCAGTTCTCCAGTTTACAGAGAACATGTGGCAAGATGTCTCCTCAATCAAATGCACATATACATGTATGGATACATGTATGTTGATTATTTGAATAGTGTTTTATCTAGTTTTATTTAAGCTTGCATTATTTACATACATGCATATATACTTACACGTATGGGTGTAGATATAATGCCATGGGCTGCATAAAGGTGATTTGATCAATGCTGAATCACATATATGATGATGATCACATAATGTTATATCGTTTAATGACACTGCTCATCTTCTTTTGTGTAACTATACTCCATGATTTATACACTACCATTAAATTCTCTACTCATGCATTTCATAGAATTTGTCCTCATCTTTAAGTGGTCTATGACTGATCTATGACTGAATATTAGTTCCGCATTTCTGGATAATTTGTAATACCGAGCATAATGCTAAATAATGGGTATTCATTTTATCATAAATGTAATTGGTACAGAAATGTCTTAGATAAACATTACATCCCTACTTTTCAAAGGAGGATCAAAATCAGACATTGAAAAAATTCATGTAAAATTTACTTTGTGCAGGGTCTAATGTCACTTAATTGTAACCCTAGCATTCACCAGAGTTAAGGCAAGAGGGTCACAAGTTGCAGCCCAACCAGGACACCTGAGAGAGACTCAGTCTTAAAATAAAGCAAAAAGATCTGGGGCTCTAACTCAATGTGACGGTGCTTAGTTCAGTCCTTGGTGCCACACACACACACAAATACTTGAATGGTATACAATTTTAATACTTTAAAATTGCAAATATAATTTATTCAAAATAATTTTTGTAAGAACATTCTAATCAGTTTACCTCAAGTGACCTTCATGATGCCCCATGATGATGTCTTTCTGTTTCAAGAATTACCTATAAATTTACTTACTGACATTAGTGTTCTGTAAAACAGACAATTCCCTATTTCCACTAATGAAATGTTATTTTTTATTTGCTACAGATGTAGACAGAAGAGTTTCAAACTTTTTAGTTTTTCATGATCGAGTATTAACTTACTGTGTTGTTCAATCTGACCTGATTTGGATAGCTGCTGTCTCCTTTTGGCAGCTCCTCTTCACTGTTGGGGGATCAAAATATCCAGGATTATTTATATTCTACTCTGCCTTCCCCATTTTTGAACCATTTCCTCAGAGATTCATGATCAATCACTGAAAATCAGAAATTTAAAAAGTAATGATAACTTATTATTTATAGTTTCATTTAGAAATATTCAACTACATGTGAAAATATCTCACATTTTATCAGTGTTTTTTCATAAAGAAAAATTATGGTTTGTTGAACATTACATGATATTTCATCACATGTGGCCTGCTACTTTATTTTAGATTTGCAACAATTTTGACAGTTTAATTTTTTAAGAAAGATGGCAAGTCTCAAAAATTATGAAGGTATCAACACCATCTACACCTGGAAAGCTATTTCCAATGTCAGTTACCTGCAGGGTTTAGTTTCATGCCTTTTTACATTAAAAACTGTTATCAAACTACATTAAGTACTCCTTTTCATTATCACACTTCATACAGTGACTCAGACAGCAGGTAAATTTTGTCATTTTACCATATTAGCAATTATATCCTAAATTGGGTAGAAACTTTAGCTCAGGCATTTGAAACAACCAATATTTGTCAGAACAAACTTTCAAATAAAGGAAAAAAAGCTTCACTTATCTAGAAAAATTCTTTTTAAAAATGTTATTTTAGTTTCAATTGAAAAACAAAAATTGTATGCATTTGCAGTATCTAATGTGATAGTTTGATGCATGTGTAAACTCTGAAACTAACAAATCAATAACGTAATGTATGAATTAACCTGATTGAGCCATTCAAAAATGTACGCAGAATTCAAAAGAACATGTTGCAAGGCTGAGAGTGTAGCTCATTGGTAGAGAGCTTGCCTTGAATGTGGAAAACTCTGGGTTTGATTTTTGGCACACACAAAAATACTGTACATAATAAGTATATACAATCTTTGTTAATTTACCTAACTGATGAATTCCAAAAAGGATAAAATAATAAGGAAACTTCAGTATTAGGAAGGGAGTTGCTATGGTTAATGTGTAGATATTCCCCAAGAGCAGCATGCGCACATAGGCAGGTCTTCTAGAATGTGATTGGATTAGCGGAGCTTGTTGATGACTTGTTATCCTGGGGCGGGGTCTGGCGGGAAGGAACAATGCACTAGGCAGGACCCAGAAAGCCCCAGCTCCCTTCCCCGGTTCTTCCTGATCTCCCTGCTTCTTGTGTGCTGTACCCTTCTGCCATATTGCCATGCCTTGGGCCCCACAAAATATAGACTGAAAGCTCTACAGACTGAGCCAAAGTAAATCTTAGCTTCCTTAGTTTATTGGTGTCAGATATTGGGTCAAACCAATGAGGAAAGTGAGACAGAGGAAATAGTCTACATATTTTCAAGAGCTCGAATCTTTTAAAATCGTAACTATTTTTTCTTACACTTAAACTTTTTGTGACTCTGGCAAAGTCAAAGTTTCCTAATCATAGAAGAAATCAGCAATAAGAGTAAATATTATTGTGAAAAACAGAATTAATGAAGGAAAGTTTTATATTGTGTAATTCCATCAGCAATAATCAAGTAGGAACAACACAAAGGTACTTGCTCTCTATAAAATTTCTACCTACTGCTTGGCCCCATAATTCACAATTAGCCCACGACTGTCTTCCTAAGAATCCCGTTTTTTCTCCTCCTGTCAATCACAAGAAGTCTGGGGTCCCAAGTGCACCTTTCATTCACATCCTCTTAACATTCACATGATTCTGCATCGCTCGTCTTTCATATTTCCAAAGTTCCTGAAAACATCTCGTTGTGTTTTCCTCAAAACTCAGTTCCCAAGGTCCTCTACCACTTGTGTATTTCTTGCTACTGAAATAAACTTTCACCTGTTCATACTGTTCCTTTGGTTATATCATTGTTTTTACTGTTTTCCTATTTAATGTATTAAATGGTCCTGAGTCTCATGAGGCTTTTCCACTCACTCTTCATAAAAATACACAGCAATCAGCTTAGACTACCTAACTACAGAAAACATTACCCATGGGGTGGATTTGTCGTTCCACACAGCCTGCCGTGCACTGGAATGCGGTTCCCACAGTGTGTGCATGTGCGTGTGCGTGCGTGTGCGTGCATGTGTGTGTGTGGTGTGTGCGTGATATTTATATCTAACTACTTTAGGTGACCAATATTTTGGTCTCTCAGTCCTTCCCTCCTTCTCATGTGCTTGTGTTTTCGGCCCATTCATGTCTCAGATCACATTCGTTAGCTTTTTATCGCTACTAGCAGCAAGCCCATCGTAGTCGATTGTGAATGTGTCTTCCCCAGTTCCTCAGCTGCTAACCTTCTCCAGACTTTCTTTGGTAGCCAGCAGCCTCCCTCAGTAGCCTGCCGCCATCTCTTGTTCACGATCATCAGAATGCCTGGTCTGTTCACTCTCCATCACAATCACTTCTGTCCGTGATGTTTTCTCTTTTGGATGCAACTGAAACTCGTTGACTTCTGCATTCTTTCCCCTGCCCTCCTGAATAAGTCGCAGTTTCTTTAAACGCAGCTCTCTGTCTCTTCTGTGGCTTCAAAGCTGGACTTGTTTGAAAAAGTAAACAAAACCATGGTAACTGTTCTGTTTTTCAGCGCATGATCAATACTTTCAAGGAGGCGATCAATGCCCCTGACATTCAGGTGATCTTTCCATTGTACTTCTATTCTCTCACTCCACTGGACGGCTACTACATAACGGTACTTTCCTATGAATCCCCCGCTACTCCTCTTTTCAATTGGAATCATGTTTCCTCTACGCTAAAATTTTGAAGCAGTTTTAAACACAATTTGGAGAAACAAGTTTCTGAGTCCACATAATGTAATTTACTTCTTGCATAAATTTTCCTTTGTCCAGCTAAAATCAACAGCTCTACTTTTGCCTATATTCATCCTCTCATTCCAGGAAAAAAATCCTTTCCCGTGCTTTATCAATTTATCTCTCTTTCTGAATTATTAATGTCAGCATCGGAATGTTCCTGTTTCTTCTTTCTTAAAGTGATTGTCTTTTGTGGCATTTCTCTTTGGAGTTATTTTTTCCCTCAGGTTTGTTGCACAAAAAGTATCTCTACAAAGATGTATTTTTATCTATTATTTCTGAGATCTATTTTATTTATGATTTTGTCCCCATCATTTTACCAAAACTGCTATTGCGATGATCAACATTTACCTCAATTTAATATCAATTTGTTACTCATCATCTATTGATTTTCCAAAAATTTTTGTTAATCATGCTGTCCTTATTGATGTTTCCTTCATTTACTTGTGGAATACCACAGCTGCTTTAGTTTGGTTTTTAGGCAGTGCTCTAGACACACGTTGTTTCTTAGGGTTTCTTCTATGCAACCCAACCTTTATATTTTGGAGTGCTTTTGTACTCTGTTCATGGAAAGCTTCTACTTACTATTCAGACTCAATCCCTAGGTTATATCATCCAGGCTTATACTTTTTGAATGCTGCCTATATTCTACTGTTTTTGAATTTGTATGTCTACTCCAAATCTCTTTTACATTCTAAATATATGTATCTCAATTACCTAATCTTTTTTTCCATTTGGCCATAAAAATTTGTTATCACTGCTGTCCCAAAAGTGACTGAAAAAATTCTGTCCTATGAAAAGAAATGTCTTTCTTCCTCTTTTACCGTCTTAAGTTATACATACAAGCATATTTAACTCTTTTGCTTCTTTCATATCCCTAAAATATATTTTAAATTAGTATATGTTCTTTATTTCAGAAAGCATCCAGCATGTGAACAGTTCTGTACCATCACTGACCAACACCTGTCCCATAACTATTGTCCGGAATATCGCAAATCCTTCCTAAATAATACCCCGCTTTTAACACATACCTCCCCTAATCTTATTCCAAAAAAGACAGTCAAATTACCTACTTCAGAACAGAAGGTCAAATCATATTATTTCTTAGTTCAAACACTTCCAAGTGTAAAAGCCAGAATTCATAATATAACATTGCCACTCCTATCTGTGTTTGTTATGACTGCTTTCTTCTTTTAATTTTCTCTAGCATGGTAATTTGATTTTTACCACTTTATTGTTTACTCAGTACTGAAGAAATGTCTTGAATTTAGTGTCTTGGCATGTTTCTTGTGCCTGGAATGCTCTCTGATATTACTCGACTCTTTTCACACTGTCGCTTCCTCAATAAAGATTGTGTTTTACACCCCATCTAATATATTCATAGTTTCCACACTGCAGTTTGCTGATCCCCTTCCCCACTTTATTTTTCCAGTTAGTTCTCATTCACTGACATGTGAATGCCTACTAATTATATAAAATTTCCAGTAGAATATAATCTCAATGAAGGAAGAAATATTCTCTATTTTCTTTGCTTTATCCCTATGTGCTATATCCCTAGCACATATATTCTTACTTAGTTAGTTAAAATTAAATAGACAATACTTGCATTTCTGTTCTCCTGTAAGAATAGTTAAAGAATCTTTTGTCACATGAGGTATACAGTTATTTCCCTGTAAAAATTGGCAATTTCAACACATTACATAGCCATGAGATTTGAGAATCTCTATCAAAGATCTGTGACAGTTGTTAATTGCAAAAATATCTAACGGTTGTTTTAGTCCATGTTATACAACCATATCCTTTGATTAACATAGTTTTTAAATCACATTCAATTGTGTTACTATTTCCTATCAGGAGGAGAAGACTATCATGAAAAATATAAGATTATTTTATTATCTTTGGCTTTTCCACAGTCTGAAATTCAATGAACAAAAATTGTTTACAGGATAAAATTAGGTAGTGAAACACAGACTCCCCCAAACTTTATCATAGGTACTGATATACTACAGCTAACACTGATCTTGTAAGAAAGTCTGATATACATTCTGAAATTGCAAGATCAATCCTAGTTTCCATTCTAATATCCTCTGACTCACTCTCTTTATTTCTTTTAGATGAGATAGCTGCAATTATCTTCCTTTGCTAACCCCACCACAAAGAAAAATTTACAAACATTATTGTTTTCACCATTTCTATAATATGCAAATAAAATATTCTAGTAGGTATGGAAAGAAACATTTGCACTAGCTAACTAATTAGAGTGACATGAATATTTGGAAGGAAAGTTAATAATAAAACATTTTCAAAATTAAAATTATAATTTTGGTACCCTGGTAATATTTAACTGCATGACCTTAAAATATCACCTGTAAACTTCATATTTACTTTGCAAAAAATTTTTGCTTGCTGGTCAAGTAAGATGTTACATGATCAATAGTTAAGCAATCTCATTTATTTGATATGAGGTCTTAATCTTCCCCCCTTTTGAATAAGGCAAATGTCTCATTCCACATTCTCAAGGATTACACTGAGATATGTGATGGGCAAATGCCCAGAAAGCAGTATAAATTAGGAACATAAATGATTAATTCTACTTTCTCCACATATCTACTTAAGTAACTGATGAAGACTTGAGACGTATTTATCCCTCCTGCCTCCAGGTGCAGATAGAGAGATAGACAGGCAGATAGATAGATAAATAGATAAACGTTTTTTAAATAGACCAGATTAAGAAAGATTGGATTGCTAGAAAGGCCTTGCCACTACTCCTTAAGTAATATTATTTATTTATATTAATGTATGTACAACACTTTGAATTATTTTAAATCAATAGAGAAAACAGAATTTTATTTTCTACTTAAGAAAGGAAAAGCTAATACGGAGATTTCTCTCCTCTTAAAATCTACTGAGATCATTTATTTATTATGTGTCATAATGCATTTTCCCATTTCTGTACTGAAAAATACTTTAATTCCTCCCTATGGTTTGCTGTTATAAGCACGGATGCTGCAATTCTGTTGGTCATTTCCACAATTCTGAGTGCATCCAGAAGATAAATTCCTAAAAGCAAACTTTTGGGATCAAGAAAGATTTTGCATTTCAAAAGTAATGGGTATGGTCAAATTCGCCTTAATGAAGGCTTCTCAAGTCCCTATGATACGCAGAAAACTGGTGGTAGATAAACAGATATTCCTCAGTACATATTGCGTGAAAGTTATCACATTTGTTAATAATTTCTTTTGTGATTATGGAAATATAATTCCATTTTCTTTATAGTTGAGTATTCCTTATTATAAAAAGAGATTTTTATGTTTTTAAGTTGACTGCTGTCAATAAATTTACTTTTAGTTTCAATATTTCTAATAAAGTTCTAATTTTGCTATCATTTTTGAAATCCTTTTCCCCTTCTCTATGTTCTGCTTTGTCTTCCTTTTGATTTCTGAGGTTTTCCCACCTCTTTGGGCCTCTTACTCTTAGAAACACTACAGTTAGAGCCATTCTTTTGTTGGATTTTCTTCTCTTGTGCAATCTCTACAAAAATCTAACTGTTGCCTAAGTCTGAAAATTGCTGGGAGTTTGGCTCAGTGGCTTAAGAGCCTGTCTGGCAGGTGCAAGATTGTGAGTTCGATCCCTGGTGCAAAAAAAAAAAAAAAAAAAAAAAAAAAAAAAAAAAAAAAAAAAAAAAAAAAAAGAACTAAGTCTGAAAATTATAGTGCAATGTTTTTTTCTACATTGTTTTGTTTCTTAACACAAGAGAATAAACCCAGTCCATGTTATTCTACTCTATTTGGTTATTTAGGGATTCTTCACCTCTAATAATTTTCCATTTACAAAGTACAAACCCCAATTAATACACTGCATTGAACTGTGGCTCTTTTTATTCTAAAGTTATTGCTACTACTGTTTCTTTGGTTCCTTGTTGATTTGGTGAGTGGGTTGGTGCCCACATTGAGCACTTTTGTGATGTGCAGTGTTGGTGGCTCTGTCATTAATCACAACCAAACTGCCCAAGGAATGAGGGTCAGAAACAGAAAGTGCTGCCCTGGGTACGCAGGCTCTTCCTATGGCTTTAGCTACATCACAAGAACTGAGAGTGACTCCCAATCCTACCATGAGTTTTGGGTCAAAACACATGCAGCAGCAATCCACTGATGGTGGACGTTCAGAGCATAGAAAGAAGACCTTGTGGGGTACAGGAATGTCAGGTGACCTGCTAAAATACACAGCTGGAACTGCAGGAAAAACCTTCAACATTCAAGTTACCCACCAAGCAAAAGTTAGCAGGAGCCCAGGAATATCCAAATCCATAGCCTAGGTGGAATATCAATTAGAAAGTGTAAGTTCACTTCAGCCACTGGCTCACTTGCCTCAAGTTTCTCTATTACAAGTTCAATAAGATAGGTGCATCAATTTCTGTGATGCTTTGATTCACTGGACTTCTTGCTGTTCTCTTGGCAGATGTATTTTCGTGTGTACCTTAATAAAGTGTATGTTTTGCTCCTATCTGACAGCTGTTCAGGAAAAAATGTACAAGAAGATAATATTTAAACAGAGACTCAAATTAAGTGAAGATTATTATTGAGGGTAATGATACTAGAAATTATCTGAAGTTAAATTACCAGTCACAATATATTCTTTGCCAGGTAGGATCCCTTTATAGTCACTAGTGCATTCAGATTTTACAAAAGATGAATCACTAACTATAGTGTGAAATCAAAATTTTATATATACATATATAGGTTGTCTTTTGAGTGGATGTCTAAATACTGTGCCATGGGACTGGGGATTTAGCTAAGTAGCAAAGAACCTGCCTGGTAAGCGCAAGGTCATGAATTCAATTCCTGGTACCAAAATAAACAAATAAATAAATACTGTACCATGTTTATTTTTAACTTGATATATTTCATTATATGTAGTTATTAAACACATTAATCATGTTACACAATTTAACACATACTAATTATATTATATACGTTTGATGGGGGAAAATCATCCTCCTTTCTTTTCCTTTTTTAAATTCTCACTGCCAAACATAAAGTAAAATATATGTTAGATATTATAAAAGGTTAGCAAAAATGTTGCACTATTGACAAATGGAATAATGATCATGGTCTCAATAAATGGTAATTCAGGTATGAAACACTCTTTAGAGTACATACAAACATTTTATAATTGTTATTACATATTAAAAAATTTAAAATTTAAATACATTTATTATTCTTCACAGCACATAACCCTGTAATAAAATAAAAGACTTGCCACATTAATTGACAAGGTTCTGAGTTTATAATACTTACTGTAAACCTATTACCAGTTCTATCACGTACACCTACAATGACTGACATATAATTATTTAACAAGTAAAAAACTAAAGCATATTCTCTGTTCTCAATTTTTCAAAGTGTTCTGAAATACATTACATCATTTTTTTCTTAAATATACACAGTTTGTGGGGTTGGAATTGTAATTCTTCTTTGGTTGAGTTCTCCTTTCCCTGGCAATTATTTCAGAAGAAACTGCAAAAGGTCTTTCTTTCTTTTTAAGCTAAATGGAAACCAACTCATGTAAACTGATTAAAGATAGCCTGTTTTTGAAACAAGATGCTTATTTATAATAGTTTTACATCAGTTATTGAGACACTAAAGTATAAAAACCTTGTCCAATGGAAATCTGTGTTGGTTTTGGTTTATGCATTATTGTGGATTTATTCTAAAGTGTTTCAGTAACACTTAGAGAACTTTCATTCTCAACTCATTTACAAGCCACCTCAGTTTAATTACACATTTTACAGAGTTATATATGCTTCATCACTCTTACCTTCTTAGTTTAGAACATTTCTGAATTACATTTTCACCTCTATTAATTGCAAGAATATGGGTTTGTAAGCTTTCTTTAAAATATGATAAAGTATAATACATGGAATCTTTTCATTTTGAACGTTAATTCAAACTATCAAACTCATTTCTCCTTTTTCCTGGCACTTTTAAGAAATTAAAACTTAATATACTTCAAGGCATATTCTTTGCAAACAGGGAAACAAATCCTCAAAGGCCGAATTTAATAAGTTATACAGTTTTAATAATATGATAAGTCCATCAATAAATAAAGACTTGAGAATGTCATTTAAAGTGCTGAGTATTGCTAAGCCGTGTTTTGGAATTTTTTTTTTTTTTTGTGAAAACTATGTAATCAGCTCCTGTTTTCATTCATTTCCCAAAGATTCAACCTTTGAACACTCTTCATATTATGAGAACTTTTAATGAAAGCTCGAATATAATCTGAAGACTACTTTGAGAGACTTGCAAGAAAAATACATGGATTCTACTTTCTTAGATGATAGGAAGCTTAGATTTGGTGAAGTATTCTTAGATCATTTAACCACTACACCAAGATGCTGCATTCCTTGTATTTATCACCATGGTTTATATATTTCAATATTACATAAATTACTGGCAAATAAAATATGGTATTCCTATCACAAAGTACCAAGCTATGCTTTGATTTATTTATACAAAGTGAATTCATTTTTTGACTCCTTGGCTGGTATTTTTACTCACAATACATTAAAGCTATCTAATAGAAGAGTTTTTCAACCAGAAATATATGCTACTTGGAATCAGAAAATCATTTATTCTAAAATTATGCACATGTAAAGACTTTTTTGAAACTGTAAAATTGATTAATATCTTAAAATTTTCTCACTTTTTTACACAACTACCAATTCCATGTGGCTCTATTTTAACTCAAAAAAATTTTTATCAAACTAACAATTTATAATAAAAATGATCATTCTTGTTTTTCACTTTTCACAACTGAAATCACTTTAAATTTCCTGACAAAATTTTATTTCAGTCAGGCATAGAAGCACATGCCCATAATCCCAGCACTCAGAAGGCTGATGCAGGAGGATTACTGCAAGTTCAAGGCCAGCCTGGGCTATATAACAAGCTCAAGGCCAACCTGAACTACAGCAAGACTCTGTTTAAAAAAAAAAATAATATATATATATATATATAATAATCCAAAACAAAAAAATCCACTTCAACTTATTTCTTGTACAGTTATTTTATAGAACAATATCAATGGAAAATATATTTTCCTTTGAAGATCAACATAAACTAGTCCACCCACAAATGATTTTGAAATTATATATTTAAACTAAAATGCTGCACACATAGCATGAATAGTAAATACAAAAAGCATGTACAACACTTTTATCCTGGAGCCACCATGGGAAATGGGAGGAGAAGCAGGAAGCCAAACCATGCCTTCCTATGAGTCAGAGGTGCATGGGTTGGAAGACAAGAAAAGAAACACCCTCACCCCCACTCCAGTAAGGGGTGGGCTGATTCAGAGGAACTCAGGCTGAGATGATAGCATTTGAAGTAGAAAAGATAAATTAATTCTTGTATTGTTTGATCCACTTTGCAGGCGTAAAACTGATAGTCTGAGCATCTAGTTGGAGGATAACAATATGCATTACAGGAACTGTGGGGAATTTCCTTCTGTCCTGTTTTTGAAATCCAATGTTTTGTTCCATTTTACTGTTTTTTTTTTTATTCCTGTATCTGGTAACCTGAGCAACTATTTTGAAGATAACAATATGCAACATAACAACCATTGTTAAACTCTTATCCTATTGTTTTGAAAACCCATATAACTATTGTTCTTTGTTGTTGTTTAGCTTTTGTTGTTGTCATTGTTTTGATTTGTTTGCTTCTTGATTTTTCTTTGTTTTCTTTTTCCTCTTTAAAAAAAGCAAAAACTTTTATCCTATTTAAAGGTATGTTATTTGTCACTGACACTATAGATGTATATGTTCAATCAAAACACTTTTTAAGTAAATTATAATGTTAAGTAAGCATGTTTGGATGAATACTAGGTAAAATGTTCTCTAAACAATTAAAATGGCCATTCTAACTAATCAAAAAAACTCAGTGTTCACCAGTGTGTTCCATCTTTGTGCATATGAGCCACTCCTTCTAAAAGCCAGGCTCAGGCTCTAGAGTTCAAAGTGGGATCAAACTGCCCAGGAGGTACTGATTGCCTGAGCTACAGGTTACTCTCAGTATCATTCACCTCCATGTTTCTTCAGTGGTATTTTATCCTTTGGTTTAAAAATACATGCTATGCTTCTTATCATGAACTTATATAGATAACCAGTGGTTTATCTTCCTTTATAGCTTTGAGAATTCATTGGTAGCAAACTGATTGTTTTGATATTCTATCCTCGTATTTTGGTTCTGTCTTACTTTCTTTTACACAAGTAGAATAAATCATATAAATCTGTTCAACATAGGTAGTTGACACTTTTACTAAAATTGTATTCATTTTATTTTCATTATATTTTGTAATCCATAAAATAAACACAAACTTTGGAAATGGAAGCATTTGAATTTTATGAATGCATTTGGACTGGTAACTTGAAATACTCTGATCACAAGCAACTAGTAGCTTATAAATTTAAAATGGAAACATATTTTTGAAAAACAGAATAAATAGAGTACATAGTCATGTAGATTTTAATAATTTTTTTTAAATAAGGAAAGGATATAAAATAACTTCATTTGGAAATCATGGTCTTTACCCTTTGCAAAAAAGGTACTAATATAAAGTATTTTTTCATGTATTATTTTATTTTATTGTAAGATGAATAAATATTAATGAAAAATAAAGAAGATCTTATTTCTATGAAACATAAAACAAAATTTCAGCCGGGCGTGGTGGCGCACGCCTTTAATCCCAGCACTCAGGAGGTTGAGGTAGGCGGAGCGTTGTGAGTTCGAGGCTGGCCTGGGCTACAACGCGAGCGCAAGGCCGACCTGAGCTACACAGTGCGACCCTGCCTCAAAAAACCAGGGCTGGGAGTTTGGCTCAGTGGCTTAAGCGCCTGTCTGGCAGGTGCGAGGTTGTGAGTTCAATCCCCAGTACCGCAAAAAAAAATAAAAATAAAAAAATAAAAATAAATAAAAATAAAACAAAATTTCATCACAGCTCTTTTGTTCTTGGTCATTGCTTTTGCTTTCTTCCACCACCATGAACTGCTGCCCCTCTGCCACCATACTTTGGAGCCAGCTGATTATGGACTGAAACTTTTACAAACTGAGAGTTAAATAAAACTTTCTCCTTTAAAAAAAATTCATAACAGAATAATTAGACAATAACTCTTGTCAATATGCTGTGTACCATGATCTTAAAAGAATGGCCAAATGTTCCTTGGAGTACACGTCACAGAAAAAAACCTCTATCTTTCAAAGATGAAACAAACAGATAAAATGGCAAAATTTTCTTTTCAATGAACAAAGTGAAATTAGTAATATAAATGAAACAAATTAGCATGTGTCTTAAAATATGTTTGAAACAATCAAATACATAATTTGGAATATAATTTGAACTTCTCCCTACTTCTTATTTATCTGTATAATAGAAATTCATTTTGATCCAGCTATTTCCTTTCTAGGTATCTTCTCAAGAGTCAAAGTCATCATTTATAGGAATACATGTATATCCACATTTACAGCAACACAATTTATGATAGCTAGATCTTGGAAATAGAATATATATCTGACCACAGTTAAGTGAATAAAGAAAATGTGGCATTTATGCACAATGGAGTACTACTCTGTCATAAAGATAGACTTGCAGGATTCATAGGTAAATGGATGCAACTTGAGATCAAAATGTTAAGTGAAGTAAGTCAGATAAACAAGATCAAATATTGCATGGTTTCTCGTATAAGAGAATTTCATAAAAGAGAATTCTTAAATTTTGTATCTATATAAGCTTTAAATTTTATATCCACAACTGACATAACCTTTTACTCAATTATTGATACAGGAAATAAAATTAAGTTTATTGTTTATCAAATATTCTTCCTTTGCACTGTAACATTGTGAAATATTAGATTTTTACATAACTTCTATTATGATAAAGTAGACTATGCACAACTGATAAAGTGGACTATGCAGAACTCTACAAATATCTACATGTTAATACCTTTTAACTTGGCAAATTATAAAAATTAAGTTATTTTCTCCATAAAAGATAGGTAATGTGCTTTTCTTCCTTTCTTAATCACAATATAATTTTTCTCATTTGTATGATCTTATATTAAAGTGCTGACATATTGGCTATTCATTAACATAATAGTTGATAAAGAACTCTAAAATATATCATTTTAAACTATTGTTTCATATTCACTTCAAATATAAAAATCCTCTACTTATTTTATGTTTCTCTTCCATTAATTATCTTCTATGAGGCTCACTTTATATTTTTAAAATAATGGCTCACCAGTATCTGACCTTTCCTACAAACTATTAAAACTACCTAACAATGCTTATGTATACTGCTTCTTTAATGTTTCTTGAAAAAGAATCTTCCTTCTTTTCATTTAAAATTTATTTGTCTCCTGGTCACATCGTGTAGACTTTCTTGGAATGAAAATCACAAAATGTCATGTGTAATTGATTATTAATCATTTTTAGATTCATTTGATCTTTCCAAATATACATCTTACTTATTTAATAGTTCTAAACTTGCATCTTATAGTAAATACTTCTAAATATAATTGTCACATCATAGTAAAAGAAGAAAAGTGATAGTATGCTAAAATATTCTAGATGCTTCAAAATAAACATCTGAGTGATTTGTGACTTCCAGATGAAAATATCAAATAATTCACAATCATATAAAAGTGGAAAGTAGATTAATTTATTATTAGACAATCTAATTGCCATGTGTTGATAAAATTACTTACCATAAATAATTCATCAAAGTTATATTTACATATAATATAAAACATAAAATATTTTATTGCATACTTCATATTATGAAAGTCTTTTATTGTGATTTATAAGAGTAAAAATACTTCATTTTATAAAAATTTCAGGAAAAAATTCAAAATAACTAAGGAGAATAATTTAAAATAATCAGAAAATCAAATTTCTTTAGATAATGCATGCATTATTGTTACATGAATTGATAAATTTGTTAGGTAATACAGTATAATGTATTGTAATGAGAACTCTAATATAACTATAAAAGTAAATTTCAAAATAGTAAAATGTTTTCAAGACATTTCTATAAAATATGACATAGTATAAAATAGTTAAGGTTCTCTGAGGTTCATAGAAGTATTGGTCTGTCTTCTTATTTTCCAGTGGTGTATCACAGTTCAACGGCATAAATCAGGAGTGACACATCTATCTAGGCTTCAATTCCAGGCACCTTGAGAGATAATGGAGACTACAGATTCACAATGTGTGGAACTTTGCTTTTAGACTCAAGGGAGGGAGAACACATGGACTGGATTTCATCAGCGCTGGGTATCCAGGTTAGAAGGGGAGGCTTGCTGTTCCAGGTTCGCCTACAATAATTGTCGGAGAGTCTATTGAAACTTGGCAAGGGCAGTAATATCCCTAAATTGGGTAGCACTTTCTCAGTCAATTAGTGTGTGGGGAACGTTCATCCATATAGTATTTCAAAAGTACTTAATCTTATTGTCTGGGATGAGTTTCTTACTTGCATTAGAGATAAGGGAATGAAAGTGAGACAGGGGAATTGAGTTTGCTTGGTGAGCTTCCTGGATTGTCCCTCTAATGCTTTATTTATCTTTTCAACTATACCTGATGACTGAGGTCTCAAGGAGAGGGTGATACTGAATTCCTAGAGCCTGAGAGATTCCCTGTGTGACAGTAGTCTTAAAGGAGGGGCCACTATATCCTGGAGGACCCTAAGGATTCCAAAACTGGCAATGATTTCTGAGATTAAGTTTTTTATTACCTCTCACACCTCTTTCATTCTGCAAGCAAAAACTTCTACCCAATTAGTGAAGGTATTCACCCAAAGAGTTACTGGATCATCTTACTTTTGGGCTTGTGGGTGAAATCTATTTGTTACTTCTCCCTTGAGTTCTCCCTCATTGTGACAGAGGAGATTAGGGCACGGCAAAAGTGGCTGGGGAAGTCGGTATGACCTGTTAACTACAAGATCCAAGCACGCATGTGCAGAACAGCTCCCAAAATCCTGGACATGGACTTCTCATGAGAACTTGAGCAGGTTTTCCATACAGAACAGAATCATGTCAGGTTAACTACACAGGTATTTTGGAGTGTCCTTTAGGTGCGTAGTTGTGGAGGGATATTTTTTCACAGTCATGTCCAAGGCTTCACTTCCTTCTTGGAGAAAAGTGTCAGGGTTTAAAGAGAAATGGGTCTTTAGTTGAATACCTGGTCCCTCCAAAAGGAGCACCTGATATTTAAAGAATTGTTAATTAGAAAGCCATAGCCTCCCTTTAGAGGAGAGGAGTCTGATCACATTATGAGGAGTAAAACAGTACGATGCTTCCCTAAAGTTAGTATTAATATTTCTGGAACCAAAAAGATCACTGATGCTACTGCCTGAAGACAAGCTGGCCATCCAACAGCTGTTATGTCCAGGTTCTGGCTCACATTTCTTATTGGCTATTGTGCAGGTCACTAGTCCCAGAGTTAAGACTGCCAGGGTCACTTTATTATTCTCAGAGAGGAGTGAAAATGCTGTCCTACAGTGAGACTTAATGTAGGAAGGAGGAGAAAGTGCTTGTTTGAGGTTTTCAAAAGTCTGCTGAGAGCTTAATTCCCAAATTAAAATATCAGTGTTAGACTTTTTTATCTCTCTGATTAACTGATAAAGGGAGTCTTGCTATTGCACCAAGACCTGCAATACAGAAATAACAAAAGCCAGTGATACCCCAAAGTCCCTTATGTTGTTTGAATACCTTAAATTGTTTCCTCAGGGAAGGAAAGAATCAGTTGGTTTGACATATTCTTTTCCTAGTTTTCAAGTTCTCTTGGGAAGAATTAGAGTAAGGTATTTTACAAAGAGTCTACAGAGCTGCGCTTCAGATTGAGAGACAATATTCTCCTCTTGGCTACAATGTGTCATAGGGCTTGGGTACCTTGACCTGGGAATTCTTCAGAAGAACACATGAAATGATGGGATCCATTTACTGTAGGACTTTAGTCTTGGGATAAAGTGAGACAGATCTTAAAAGAGGACTTGTCCAAATGAGATAGGAGAGTAAGGTGTGGCAAACGCTGTCAGGGAAGTGGCCATAGCCTCTTAACAAGACCCCAGACACCTGCACAGAGCAGCTCCCAAAGTCTTGCACAGGAATTTCTCCCAATAACTCAAGCAAGTTTTCGATAGAATGGCCTAGGCCTAGCATCAGCCTAAGGCATGGGGTCTCAGGACCACTTCTCAGGACCCTATGAAGAAGTTCCTATGAGTTTGCTCAAGATGTGGACAGCATGAAAGGCCTCACTGATGGGGGGCTTTACTATCATAACATTTTTTGGTCGTCCAGGCTGCATTTCCCAGATGCAACGTGTGCTTTTATATTTGTTTTCACCATCTTTTTCAATTTTCTTAGTTCAAGCTCACTCTGCAAAGTTTTTCTCCCTCTCTTCATTCTTTGCTTGAAGAGAGAAGAACCTGGAATCCAACTCCATAAGAATTGAGCAATCAAAAAGTTGATATTGTTTAGCATTTTAGAAAAATGCTACCCAAAAACACAATTGACTGAGGGCTGTCTGTAAACCTTTGGGGCAGTACAATTCAGGTTAACTGTGTTGCCTGATCAGATGGATCCTCAAATGCAAAAATAAACTATAAATACAGATGGGAGTTCTGCAGAAAAATGCATTCTTTAAATCGAAAACTGTAAACTATCCCATATTTTTACAAATCTATGATTTACGTACCATAGGATGTAAAGATGGGACCAAGTTAATTACTGGCTGAAGATCTTTAACTCCACTTTTCATTATGTTTTTCAACACCTAAGATAGGAGTACTCATTTTTTTTTATTTAAGCAAAGAAAAAAAGAAAAAAAAAACATATAGAACAAAGACAACAAGCAAAAGAGACAAACAAACGAGTAGAGTAAATGCACAACAGTAACACTGCAGATTTACAAAACCGGATGATAGAAACTTGACAATGGTTGCAATATTGCGTATCGTTATCTTTAAAATGGTTGTTTACATTAACAGATATAGACATGTAAAATTGATCTAATCATATGAGTATTAATTGTTCTTTCTCAATAACGAATACATTCAGCAGTGTGTTCATTTTAGTTATCTTACATATACATATATACAGGTTTATATCTTTTCCTCTTCCCTTTTCTCTTTCTGCCTTTTCCCTTCCCAATTACTTTTGCTCTTTGAGCTGTTTTTTACCGTTACGTAGTATTTATTATAGATTTTGGATCATATATACTTTCCATTTCTTACACTAGGGAGACAATATGGTATTTACACATGTGGGTTTGATTTATCTCACTTATGAGTATGGTCTCAAGTCATGACCATTTACTTACAAAATAAGATAGGAGTATTCTAAAGGCTTTTACAAGGTTTGAGGATCTCTGGGATTTTAAATTTTGAATTATATTCCATGATCATTGTCTTTGTTATTTTTCTTTCATTGCTGGGACAAAATATGTCACATCCAAAATTAAGGAAGGAAAGATTTATGTAGCTCACTCCAAGGCAGAGTGGTATGACACAGGGGCAACACTTCAAGGCAGCAGCCAGCAAAAGCAGCCAGAGCAAAAGTGAGGAGAACAAGCCTCTTATCCTTCCTTATATTGTAAGTAGGCCACCCCACCCCAGGGTGCATGTGGCACTCACACTGCCTCTGTGGCCTCGTCTTGCACAGGTTCTGGATGTTTACAAAGTAAGGATCCTGGTTCCCTGTTGAATCTCTTGGTTAAATCTCTAAACTTCTCAGGTTGACACAGTGTACCAACCATAGCAATCACTTTTTAATCTTCAATCTCAATAACTGGTTTTTTTGGTGAGGAAACAAGTAGGGTGTTTTGTATGAAAGATTATGCAATCATCCCCATTGTCCATCCTGTTTTTCTTGTTTTTTGCTGAACAGCTCAGATTTCTGGATTAATCTCTGTCTCCACTAGTGAAAGTCAGAGGGCTGACCTTGGATTCATATGAATGATGGTATTTAGGTGAGATAAGGTATCTCATCCTCTCATTGGGTCTGAGATTTCTGACATAATTAGGAAACAATGAGTGAAAAGAAGCATTGCACCTGCAGCTAAGGGCTTGTGAAAAATGTCTAACTCCAGGGTTTCCCTTTATGCCTCTGGTGGTTGTACTGACTGAGAGGGGCAGGCCAAGATTAGAACAGAAAACAGGGAATGAGGTTCCAATGTCAAGAATGAGACCAATATTTTTTCTTCTATAACTAGAATGACTGGGGGCTTCTGGACAAAGATGATAGTTGCATTTTTAGGTGCCTGTGTTGGGTGCCCCTGTAACTTTCAGTCTTCTGGTTTATCCAAATTATAGGGTGGCTTTGGGACCAGGGTCATCACCTCTAGAGGTAACTCCAGTCCCAGTGATCCCCAGACTCCCCAGGAGTGGGCAGGTTCTGTCATCATTATCCTAGTCCATACAGAAATAGCCTGCTTTCCCATAGCTATAACAAGCAGAAGAATTGCCTTCAGAGTCCTGGGGTTCAGTTGGGCACCCCAGTGCTACCACTCTTGATGTGGGGGAACAAAACTCCCCACCTACTATATGTCCAGTACGAGTTTGTGTTCTCTAAAATTGAAGAATGAATTTTAGGAACAATGGAGGCTAAGAACAGAAATATTTATTGAGAGAAAGAAAGCTTCTTTCTGAGAGAGAGACAGAAGAGGTCCCGAGTGCATTGCCAAAGTCTCTGTCTTGTCTAGTGACTTTTATAGAGTAAAACTATGATGGGGAAAACTGGGAACTCGCATGGCAGATGAGTTTGAGGTGGGACAAATCTGTGGTCAACCAATAAGATTAATTGTTTAGGTAAAATTGACCCAATCAGGAACAAATGGGGAAGTGAGTTGTAGTAAGCAAGCATTCCTGTGGATCAATGACTCTGTAAGTGTTTGGGATGTTAATTTCTGGCTTCTCAAAATGATCCATATCTAATCCCTCATGTTTTCACCTAGGGTGTGGTTGTATTTGTTTTGCCTTCTGTCTTGAGATCTGGCCCACAGCAAGAGGTGTGTGTCCCTTCCAAGGTCACAAGACATCTGGTCCTCTGTACTGGCTCCTTTGAGGGCCTAGCCCTGTCTGACTGTCTATAATATTTCTCACTAACTCAGTTGCCTGTGACACTCTGATCTATTTCTCTTTCTCCATGGCTCCTATAAGTACTGATTATAAAAGATCTCAGTGGCTACCTTGCCCAATGTATCTAAAGAGCTATTAGGACCAAATGGTCTTCTTCATATTTTTTTCCTTATGTCCAGGTAAGATCAGGTGATAAAATTATCCTTTGAACATGTTTTTCCATCTACAAGTGTTTAAACACAGACAAGTATATTTAGGCAAAGACTCCTGGAGTCTGTCTAAAAAGGTAGAGGATCACAGTCTTGATCCATAGTTTATAATTTGGAAAAGTTTATCTTATGCCACTGCATATTAAAAGTATTTAACTTGCTTTTCACTTTTACACTTTTTTCATTGCTAAGCCAAAATACCCAACACCCAAAATAAAGGAGGAAATGTTTATTTGACTCACAGTTTGTAGAGGTTTCATTTCGTAGTTTGCTGGTTCTAAGGCAGGGAGAAATTACAGAGGAGAAGCAGTTTGTGTCAGGTAAAAAACAGCAAAGTAATGAAGAAGCAAAGCAAACTGCAGCAAATGACAAGCAGTGACCCTCTTTCTGTCCCTTATATTTTACCCAGGATGCCCACCCTTAGGATGGATCACACCTAAATGCAGGGTGAGACTGCCATAATTCTAGCTTCACACCATGGATTAGTTCCAGCACCACATCCTTGATCCCAGTAGCACACACCCTAGATCCAGCCATCTCCAAAGAGACCCACCTATGACTTCATGAAGCTTTGGAGGAATATTTATGTAGAGTCCATAATAGGGGTTTACGAATGAGCTTGTTTTAAATCTCAGGAGAGTCTGGATTCAAGCTTTTTAGCAATACTGAAACTGTTAGAACTTTGGTGACAGAGATGGACTAAATACTTTTATATGAGGGGTGTACATGAGTTCTTTGGGGGTTAGAGGGGGAATGTTATGGATTATATTTGAATATCCCCACAAAGCCTTATGTTTTCATAAGTAGAGATTTTGGAGGTGATTGGATCAGGGTTGTGTGAAACTAGATTGAGGATGTGAAAACTGGATTGGTCTGCTGATTGGTTTAGCAGAGTTCTGGGTGTGGCTGAATGGATTTACTGAAGACAGAAGCCCCACTCTGGATGTGCATGGCACCAACCAATAGTCTTGTAACCTAAATAAAATAAAAAGGGAAAGGAAGGCTCACTGCTGGCTGGCTTCTGCCTGCTGTGTCATGAACTATTTTTTACCTGCCATGCCCTTCTGCCTTGAAACTCTGCCTTGGAACCAGCCAACTATGAATTGAAATCTCTAAAAATTATGAGCTAAAATAAATTTTCCTCTCTTAACTTGAGAGTGTTGGGTTACTTTCTCAATGCTGAAACACTTGTGTAATTGAAGAATTGCATCACAATTTATAGTTCCCTCCTGCAACCATGTCACTCCATTTCTTAGGAGGTTCCCAGTCCATCTGTAGATGCACAGAAGATTAGGTAACACTTCTTTTTCTGCTTTTTGTTTTGTTTTGTTTTCACTTCCTCACTAACAAAGGATGAAACCAGAAAGGAAGCAGAGTCAGAACAGACTTAAATTTCCTCCCCACCTACATGAGAGGGGGATCAGGCCAGACTGCCCCAGTGATACTTATCCCCCAAAACTTGAAAGCAGCAGTGGTGCTAATCATTTATACGTGACTGACATTTTAGGTCTCACTTTTTGTATGAGACAGGTTGTTTCCCAAATCTAACACCAAGGGAAGGACAGATGAGTCATGAGGCCACCCAGTGAAAACAGAGAGCACATGAATCTCCTAACTGTGCTCATGGTTAACAAAGCTATGGATAGAGAAGGAAAGGGCAGAGGGGAAGGAATCTCACTGGGAACTCCAAATCTGAAATAGCTGTTGAAAGTGACGCTTGTAAAGCCAAGCCCATTGTCCCACACAGTCCAAGAATGGAATTACAGACCAAAATGAGAAAGTTAGGAAAGAGTTTATTAAAAGTATAAGGAGAAAAATAAAGTTCCTGGGAGCAGGGGTTCTAGGAAGTAGGTTGCCACGTGGGTCCTTTATCCTATTTATGGATATGCGGAGCATGGAAATTTCCTCATTCAACCAGCGGCCACCTGTCAAAGGTGGGGTTGTGGTTTTAAAATAACCTGGGTTTCAGGCCCCCTAATCTCATCATGAAGAGTTTAAAGGAAAATGAGTTTAAAAGAATACTGGCTATTTTGCATTTCTAAGTTCCTTGAAAACCAGGGCTGCATGTAGAGAGTTCCTTTTCTCCTGAAGAACTCCTTTCCTGGTCTCAGTTCTACTGGCAAATTCTTATTTTAATTCATGTCAGTGCACCTGACCACTCAGGCTCTAATCCAGGTCCTTTCTCTTGCTTTCTGCCTTTAAATGCATAACTAAACTGCCTTTGGCAGTAGATACCAATATTACAAAGAAAATTCTCAGAATTATTTAAAATCTCACTAAATTGCTTTCAAGTTGTATCAACCAGTTTTTCAATTACCCTTGTTCAAAGCTACAGCAGTTTACTAGATGTGATTCCAGAGTTCAGAGACTAAGTGCTCTTTACTGTGTCTCCTCCTGAATTAGAATGAATTAGAAAGGAATTTATATGAATAAAGTCATATGACGTTCAGGGAAAAGGGAGAGGAAAGAATTATGTCTGATTAAAGCAGATATGATCTCATTTTGTAGCATCCATCTTTCAGTGCCAATTGACAAAAGTTATTTATCCATTTTACTGACTTCTATATACAGAATGATACCATTGTTGGGTCTAGGACTTGAGAAGTAAATGCAAATCCCTGGCCCTATCCTTGGAGCTCTACTCCTTTTTCAGTAAATAGAACTAAAAACAGCATATATTCCTTTTTGTTTGTTTGTTCTGTTTTTCAATTAATTCTCATTGCTAAACATCTCTTTTTCTCACAAGCACAGGTGAATATTGCTTTTTCTCAATTGTTTGTTCCACAACCTTTGGATTTGCTCTCTTATGCAAGGCTTAATTTTTCAATTTTTCACCTAATTTAAACTATTACATTCACATTAGGAAGTGTCAGGAGAGCCCAGGTAGTGTCCCATTATTTTCTTCCCTGCATTCAAATTCAATATGGCCCATTTCCTTCAGGTTGCTTGAAACTGTAACATAGATAATGCTGCATAAAGAGATATTCGGATTTCTTAATTATGAAATAAAATTATTCAAAATATTATTAATAGAGCTTTATTATATTATTATTGTAGTCCCTTTATTTCAACCCAAGAATGATGTCAAATCTAGCTAAGATGGCACTGTTCACCAAGGAACTGACTATATATTACCAACTTTCTAATAATGTGTATGAGACTAATGCATAAAATGTTTTCTTATCAGAAATGATAATTACTTATGTCTATTTTAGTGTGCACTGGGACAGAAATGATATAGGTTTAATTCCTAATAGAAGTTGCATAGTTATCAACTAGACTAACAAGAAAGGCTATGTTTCTAAGTGTGTTGATTACATTTTCAGCATCTCTATAAAGGCAGTTTGTGAAGAATTTCAGAGAGGATTTTATAAAGTGTGTGACAAGGAGATTATAGGAGTTTTTCATTTCAAAGAGCTGAGGGACGTGATTGCTGGAAATGCAGATTATGACTGGGAAATGTTTGAAAAGAATGTAAACTATGAAGAAGGATATAATAATTCACATCTCACTCTAGTGATGTTTTGGGAGGCCTTACACAAATTTATTCTGGAGGGAAAGAAAAAGTTCCTTGTGCTTCTTACAGGAACTGACAGATTACAAATAACAGATCGGAAGATTATAAATATAATGTTTTGCTGTCCTGAAGATTTGAACGAGGGAGATCCCATGAGAGCACAGACATGTCTGAGTGTTCTGTGCCTCCCTAAATATTCGACTGTGGAAAGAATGAAAGAAGCACTTCAAGTCCTTATCAACAACAGCCTAGGGTTTGGTTGGCCCCAGATCTTATTTTTTGCCTCTTTTTTAAGAATATTTTCAAATACTTTTAAAGAATATCATTAAAAATAAATTTAACTCCAAAGTAAAAATAAATAAATAATTACTTATATTGTAAAATGATTTTGAACTATTTAAAGATGATACGTACCTATAAAATTGTAAAGCATTTTCAATTTTCATTCATGTGAACTGAAGGATTGATACCTTGACACACAATTTAACTCCATAAAGTAGAGGACTAGGGCACCCCGATATATATGGCCCTTCTGTGTCAGAGTATCCTGTCATCCTGATGTAAACAAGAAAGGGGAAGGAGGAAGGGCCTGTGGAGGCAGAGAACATGGCACGGGGCGAAGGATGCGCTCCTGTCAGTGTGCTGGTGAACTTGTTCACATTTTATGAAATACAATGAATTTCAATCACAACTCAAAAATGAATTTGTATATTGGAAAATGTGATTTAATTTTTTTCTCAGAATAATAAAGTCAAACTGTGAGGTTATTTAGTGTTTAAGAACAACTATTCCCCCCCCCCGCAAAAAAAAACCTTTATTGGCCTGGTAGTATATATTAATTAAATCATGTACCTTAAAATAGTGAGGAGAACTTATCTCTGAAGCTATATTGTAATATCTCATGGTGTGTCACTGAGAATTGCACTTTCATAGATGGTGTGTCACACTAAAATTGCAATTTGCCCAGATATTTGTTTTCCATGTTTCTTAGTTAATATATGTAATTCATTGAACGTAGTTTTCAAGTCATTCCTGCTGCACTATATTAAGAGCACATGGTACAGTTTAGGATCAGAAATCATAAAAAGGTCATTGTAATTGAAAGAGAGGTTTGTTTTCTATGAAAAATAAAACACTATCAGAGCATATTATATGTACTCAAAGCCTAGCTAGATACATAATAACCATCTTGAGTTGAACCAGGAGACTGCAGAAAGACTGTGCACATGAATACCAACTTTGATGTTATCCTAGCATTCTGCCTATCACTCCATACTTAAAATGAAATATTTGGTGTCTAAAATATTAAATAAATACATAAAAAATCAAATCCTGTTAGTAGCCAGAGAAATCCATCGATCATAAATCTATTGGTCAGAGTAGACCCACATATGCTACACTGAAAAAAATATATTAAAAGTTAAAAGAGAATAAGAATGAAAACTGAAACTTCAGTGCATTAGCACTGCTATTGTTCTCCTCATCCTATCTGTCCCACTGTGAGCCAATTAGCTCCCACCCCATGGATTCTTGAACCCAGGAAAGGAGAGATTTTATAGCTCCTTTATTTACCAGCAGCTTCCTTGGTCCTGTGTGGAGGGAGAAAACTCAACAGGATCTTTACAGCACAAATTACAATCCCTCCGGTCATAATCACTTGACCAAAAATGGTCACGTGGTTTGGACTAACTGCAAGAATAGGCAAATCAACTTATCATGATTACTAAATGCTTCTAACACAGAACCTTCATTCCTAGCTCTTAATATTTTTTTAAAGTTTCACCATTTCTTTATTTTGTAATGATTTTCTGGACTCATTACTCCTAGAGGACAACAATTACAAATAACAAGATGTCTAACTGCACCCCACTGAGAGAGAGCTGAGAAACTTTCTAACACACCAAGACTCAAGGCAAACATGAAACAGAAAACAAAGACACTGCAGTGAGGTAATCTGCTCATTTCCCTTCTAGCATCTTCATGGTCCTCCTTTCAGTCCACCTTTGAAGTGTCTTGTGTGTGGTTATGGCATTATGTTGGGAAAAGTTTGGAACTGGGTGATGAACAGGAATCTAAATGATGCATAAATATCACTCAAAATGTAAACAATCTTAAGAATAAGCTATTGTCTGTACATTGGGCATTCCAAGGGGAAAATTATTTCTCTTATTTTCTTATGTAGAATTGTTTTGGTCAGTCTGCAATAACATAAAAAGCAAGGGAACATGGCTCTTAATAGTCAGATCTTGTCACTAGCAGTCTTTATCTTATAAATTCAAACACTAATACTAAGGTGCTGATAGGCAAAATGATTGCTTCTAATACATAGTTTAGCTACAGCTTAGAAAAATGTGCCACATCCTTACCGGGCGTCTGAAAAGTTCAAATGGACAAGTTCCAGGACAAAATAGTTTGAGGTTCAACTGCTGTTTAGGGAAAATACAGAAGTGCACATCTCTCTACCTAAAGTCTTCTCCAGAATTGTCAGTATGGAAATTATCTGTTTAATGAAGTTTATCTAGGTGCACATTTACATTTCTTAATTTTAATTTGGTTTGTAATAGAATTTTAAAATACTAAATTCTTGATAAATTTTAGAAATGATGATTTAATTACACAAATTCAAACGTCTTTATGATAAAAAATAAAGAGGTGTATACACAACATTTAAAAAACGAATTTCATGACTTAGAAATACACCTTTAAACATTTAAATGTATGTTATGTAGTTTTCAAATATGTTCTTAACTTTCCATGCAATTTTGTTTTTATTCAAAAACTTTTCAAATTATTATATTACGTCTTTATTTTACTTTGTCTGCCTTCCTCAGTGAATAAAAATATGTAGATATATCTGTGGTGATTCTATTCATACTATATCTAGACATATTGTGTCACAAAGTACAATATTCAAGTCAACTAGAGTAGTGATTAGAATATATGTAATTCTCATTAACATGGAGCAGGAAACTGTTCTTTTGCTTCTGCTATTTAGGTAATAATATGCATACTTTTTAGAGTACCAAAGAATATTATCCATATGGTTACCATAGGGAAAATAATAACTGTAATATTTAGCTTATTTATTAATTGTCATAGCCCAAAAATTTAGTTTGATTCAATATTTAAATATAAATAGTTAAGCATAGTTGGGTAAAGACTCATCTTTATATTTTTATATTGATGTGGATATATAAATAAAACGCTACTTTAATTTTATTTGCTTATCCATGAAAACCAGTACATAAAGTGGGTAAATATCTGTTTTTTAAGTTCATGTTAACAAAGACTTGATAGAATTTTATCAGTACATGAAAATATTTTGATGGGAAAATTTTGATAAACAAGCAGTATAATAAGCCACAGAATAATAAAGGTTTTTAATATATTTATCTGAAATAAAGTAGCTATCCATGAGAAGATGTCCAATCTTACTATCAGATGAGACTGACAAGTGACATTCAGTCAGTCAACAATGATTTTATGAGACTTTAAATTAATAAAATTACTTCGGCTAGAACTTGAACATGTTTGGTGAGAATGTTTGAATAGCAGCTGACAACCACACATTCGTTTATTTTCTTTTGTATATCAATACAGTTAAAACCACAAACATTCTATAAAGCAAAAATATAGACATTTATAATTCCAAATGTGTTACCTTGTGAAAACATCATATGTATTAATAATAACATAAAGTTTTAGAGAGCAATTCATCCATAAAGTGAATGATTTTATTAAAATTGACAAGGTTATATATATATATATATATTTGTATTCATTTTGAATATCTGAAAGGTAAAATGTTGAGTAAAAATGCTAAAAGTGATTCTGGAGTTTCTAGTTATGAAAAGACCATGTACAAAACTCCACTGATTTGAAATGAAATATCCATAGTCGGTGAAAATAGGGTGATAACTTTTTTAACCTCTGGAAATTATTCCAAACACTTAGATAAATGTCCTAAAAAGAAATAAAGAAATATATATATTTTTCAAAACATCTAAATCTCAGAAAGAATAACTATTCCACCATACATAATCCAAGTTTCAGAGGCTGAATTCCTGGCAAATATATTAGTGAGACAGGGCTCCCCTTTGTCTACAGTCACTAGCTTCTCAGAGACTATACATAAGCATCACAGGCAGAGATTAAACATTCATTGATTTCTTTTTCACATGATTCACAGTGTTAGTTTCCAGTGAAATCCCAGTCATCAGTAGTGAGTTATCACTTCAAACCAACTAGGAAGATTCTAAAAAAAGTATAGATAATGGCAAGTATCTTTATTGATGTGGAGAAACTGGAACTCTCACGCACTGCTGGTGGAGAGATGAAATAGTATAGTGGCTTTGGGAAATGTTCTGAAGTTTCTGTAAGAATGTAAATCGCTCACACAACAATTCAATGCTTGACATACATTTGAGATAAATTAATATGTACAACTACAGGAGATTTCCACTCTGAAAGTTCATAGCAACTTTATTCATAATAGCCAGAAGTGTAAATATCCTCCAAACATTGCAAGAATTTTAACAGTTTCTGATAGCCCAAAAATGTATATTATTCAGCAGCAAAAAAGAGTGAGTAATGGCACATCATAAAATTAAACTAAACCTCGAAGGTATCATGCAAAACCAAAAGAAGCTAGACATGAATATCATGTGTTATGTGACACCACTTCTATGAAACATCTTCACTAGGCAGAAGGCCAGGACCAAAAGTACCTATTGGTTCTAGAGAAGGAAAGGAGGATAAAGCAATAATTGCTAGTGGACAATTTTTGTTTGTTTGTTTGTGCATTTATTTGTTTGTTTCTGTTTTGTTTCTTGTGAAGAAATGAAATAGTCCAAAATTGATTTGGCAATAGTTCTGAATATTTTTTGAGTAGTACACTTTATGTAGGTGAGCTGTATGGTACGTGAACTTTATTTGAATGACCCTATTTGTAGAAAGGTGAGTCTTTTTATAAAGGTCACTGTTGACCCCACTATCTGTGCTCTAGTTGTCTCTATAATACCATTTCACACTCATGCTGGAGTTCACTGTTTTATAGACACTGTCCGCTGTTTTTCTTGCCACACCTCCTGTACTCCAGTTCTTGTATAGAATGTCTCATCTTCCCGAAATCCTCCTCCTATATATATGTTTCAGGTAGGTCTAATGTCACCTTCTTACGATAATCTTTCCTATAAATCTGTGATTCACATCTGTCTACATCAGTCGTGGTGGCCCTGCATGGGAAATATTATAAAGAATCAAAAACTGTGATCTCATCATATTTAAAATCTTTTGCACCACAAAAAAGAAACCACAAATAAAGAGAAAACCCACAGCCTAAGAATGTTTTTTGCCAACTGTTCCTCAGAAAAAGGATTACTACGAAGAACATATAAAGAACTCAAAAAATAATGGTACCCCAAATTTAAAAATCTATTCAAAAAATGGGCATCTGAGATGCATACACTCTTCTTAGATATAGAAATACAAACAACAAATAAATATAAGAAAAAAATGTTCAACATCACTGGTCATTTGAGAGTTGCAAATTGAAACAACATTGAGATTCTGTCTCATTCAAAAAAGAATGACTATTATCTAGAAACCAACCAATAACAAATGTCGGAAGGGCTATGAGGAAAAGGGAACTCTTCTTCACTGTTGGTGGGAGTATAAAATGGTACAACCACTGTGGAAGTCAGGGTGGAGATTCTTAAAAAAACAAACAAACAAACAAATAAACTAAGGTTAGAACTTTCATTTGACCCAGCTATTCCCCTCGTTGGTATCTTTGCAAAAGAATTAAAAGCAATATTCGTAGTTTTAAAATCACAGTTCCCCACTATAATTATAATTATTTTTATAAAAGGACTTAGGTAATGTATCTCAGAGCAAAAGACCCTGGTTTCAAACAGCAGTATGACAAAATATGTAAATAAAAATTTCTCAGGAACTTGTTCATTCACTGCCTAACACAAAGGATCTACTTAACAATTCATATGGAATTTTGTTGGTTAATTGCTTGGCTCATTGTATTACTGTACTGTACACTATAGGGAGGAAAAAATCCCAATGAATATATTCTGTGAAAAATACAGGAAGTGCTTCTTTTATGAACATTCAAATTGCTAACTTTCACCAATGTGAATGGATCTCATGTTACGAACAATGATAGATGAGAACAGGATGCGGAAGTAGCTGACTTGTCTGCCGGACATTGTCACAGTTATGTTGCTGTGTGCTCACTGTCCACGAGAAAGAGGAAAAGCCATGGTGATGTAGAGGAGACTGCTGGGAAGTTCAAAGCAATATACATTGCATATTTGTATCGAAGGGACGTAAGATTCACTTTATCAGACTTACAAACCAACCTGACTTCATCCTCCCCGAACTAACCTTGTTTGTAAGTCAGGGACTTACTGTGGTACATTTTTAAGGTTTGTATCACACATGAAAGACAAAGTTTGTATCAGAGACATCATACTTTCACTTTGTATGTTTCATAAATACAAATATTATTTACAAAAAGTACTCATTAAGGTGAAACATCCAATGGATACATTTTAGGCATCAAAATCGTTATGTCAAAAACTGATATGTGATGGCTTAGGTACTTCTCTCCCATCACTGAGATGAAACATATGACACTCCTATTCTCGTCATATATACTTACTTTGAGGTAGTGCAGAAACTGAAAAGAATTTTAACCTCAAGAATAATATTTGTCTTTCTGATTGGTTGTTGTTGTTTCAATACTTTATATATGCGTACATGTATTACTGAGAGTGGTAAGACAGCATATATTTCCTTTTTCTTCTTTGATTTCATTTTTAATATTCATATATGGATGACACTCTACCAACTGAAAAATGAATGGAGAAAAGATGAGAAAAATTAGATGAGACATAGTGTGGTAAGAAAGCAAGATTAAGACAGACAAGCAAGAGGAATACAGTGAGCAGGTGGAATCTGGGGAAAAATAAAACACAAAAATTAAGCTCTTGTAGAATGGAACAGAATATCCAATATATGAAACTTAAGTCATGCGTCAAACCAGTCAGAATTTTAACAAGAGTACATTTTCAATTCTCTAGACACAAGAGTGACAAATTTTCTTTACAATGCATCTAAAACTCAGTCATATCTCTCATTTAGTCAGTTTCCAAAAACTGTAGATGCTGTATTGAGACTTTTCCTGAATCAGTTGTGGAGTAGTGATGGCTATCTTATTATAGAACCCATGCAATGATTTTCTTTGCGATATCAGAAAATCATAAATTACCATATAAATTGCTTCAGACTTTAAAGTGTATTGTAATGGTTTTCTATTATTTATGTGTCAATGAAATAGAAAGCTGATTTGTATGTCAAAATATAATGGGCTTGTTAAAAGTATGAGTGCAATCGCTATTTAATTAAAGGAAGTAGGTATCATTAAAATAGATATTTTGCATTATTTATTATCCATAAAATCTCAGGACTAATTCAAAAGAGTTTCAATTTTATATATAGTGACTTCACACCCTCTCAAGCACAAGAGACTGTTTAATCTCACGCTGCTTATCATTTATACTGGTTTTGTCTATAATTTAAATTGGTTTTACTGAACCGATCAAGTCTAAATCTATTTGTCATATCCTTTGCATTTCTCCAGTGCATATAGAATTTTATCTACCACAACTAAACCACAGCAGTATTACCTTTACCTAACCAATCAGAACAGTCACAACCTATTATTTTTACTTTCACTCCAGCAGCCTTGCCATTCCAACACCTCAACAGTGTATGTACATTGCTATTGCTCATGTTTGTACCAAATCTGTTGTTGCATAGTTTATAGCTGAAATATACATTCATGTGTACTTTCCTAAAGTTTAGACATACAACATTCAAGACAATTTTATTAATATACAAAATTTTAGTCCATTTTTTCTCGGTTTTAGCTATATTGTATTTAATATAGCTGTTGTGAATGCTTGAGTGAAGCATGTTGGAAATAACTGCTTTTGCTCACAGTACTTAAAAGTGTATGTGGTGAAATTTAAGAAAGAAAACCCTATCACATTAGGAATAGATACTTAACAGGTTTTTAAACACAATATAACATTCTTAGAGTATGCAATCAAGAGAGTTAATTTTTTTTTGTCATCCTATCTAACGTTTGAAATTTTAACCAAAATCATGAGTGTGCAGTAATCTCACAGCTCAAGTTTATGTTTTTTTGGTAAGTTGAGGTCACGGCTTCATATGCCAGTGCCACAGCCAATACCATTTCTCAAACATCTGCTCAGCCTCCTAGCTCTTTTATTTCAAATTAAGCAAGTGGTCTTTATTTACTAATTTATAGAAACCATTTGTATATTCTGACTGCATATTCTAAGTACATTTGCTGAAGTATAGACCTTGGTAAAAATCACAACTTTTTAAAAACAAATCGTGACTTTTATATACTTATCTTGTAAAATATTTAATTACTTCAATATATAAAAATACCATACTTTCATAGATCTGTGTAAATTTTACAGTTTTAAACCTGTGCTGTTAGTTCAAATGACTTTTTCATATGCTGTAATAATACAGTTTTCTCCATAAAAATAACCTTTTTGTTTCTCTCTCACACTTTGAAATGACATTAAATTTCTAACTGCAATGCATAGCAATTGTTTTGAATACTAAGGAACAATATAGGTTTAGGTCTGTTTCTAGCATTTATATTGTCTTGGTCATTATTAATGTAAAACTTGCCAACTTTACCTACTCATTTAAAAATGCTATTATTTTATGTATTTGGAATTTTCAAATAAAATTTGTATTTATGTTATCAAATTTTATGTATAAATATGCAGGGGTTTTATAAGAATGGTATTGAGCTTATAGTAAAGATTTTTAATAAATGGAATCTTAATGATAACACATCTTTCAATTTATGAAAATAGTACATGTTTCCATTTATTTAGAATACATCATTAATTTCTGGTTACAAAATTGCATGTCTTTTAGGATTTAATCCACATTTGTGTAGCTAACTTTTTAACAACAAGTTGTTAAAGACTATTCATAGAGTATAGTAAGAGAATAGAGATTCTGGAATCTTGGTAGACAAAGAGAGACTGAAAATTATCACAGGATTTTTTTCTACCTTCAGAAAAATGCTTTTGGAGAAGAGCAGCGAAAGACAGGAGGTGGGATATCCTGCCTCTGTGACATAGCCTAGAGGACACCATGGGCCACTGTTGAACGAAAAGCATGCTTTCCTTCCAAAAGCCCATAGCATTAAAAGCAGATGTGGTTGGGGCAAACAAGAATACTCCCAAGGCACCAAAGAATGCCCATAGTGTGTTGTAAATGTGTAAAGGGTTTTACGAATACATTGCATTTTTCAGAAATGCCGCAAGTATTTTTGTGATAATATCCAGGATGTTGCACCAAACTTATTAAAAGAGTCATGTAGTTGGGAATGCAAAAAATTTGTTCTACCTAATCAAACACACTAAAGAAATAACACAACTTTTGTGGTAGGGGAAGGGGATTAAAAAGAAAAGTGATTGGGAAATATATTTACACATCATATATGTGGGGTGACAAACTAGAATATATGAAATATTCTTAAAACTCAATAAAATATACTAACACAAAGTAAGTTGCCAATATTAGCTATTTTTATAAACAATATGTACAAAATGCTGCTAAAATTATGAAAAAAAATTTCAACATCATAATCAGCCAGTAAATGCAAGTTAGAATCACTAGACATCATTCTACAATTTGAACTATCAGATAAAAAAATTCAAATAACAAGGACAAAAAATTTCTTATGGAACTGAGATAGGAGATTTGGGTGCGGCTAAAATGGCTTGGGTAATAGGCATGACCTGGTAGTCACAAGATCCCAGAACAGATGCACAGAATAGTTTCCAAAGTCCTGCAGACGGACTTCTCACACAAATTTGAGCAGATTTTCCACAGGATGGCCTAGACCTGCCATCAGTCTAAGACATGTTATCCCAGCACCACCTTCTGGATGTGTATGTAGATGTTTTCATGGGTTTCCTTGAGATTTGGCCAGTATGAAGTATACACAAACACCACGAAGAGTTTGCTATCCTAATTTTCCATGATCCCATGGTACATTTCCCAGATGCCATGCGTATTTTATTTTTGCTTTTACCCTACTTTCCTCTTTATTTGGCCCAAGCTCACTCTGCAGAGCCAGATTCTCCTCCACTCTTCACTTTTACTTTCTTGTACAAACTTGGTCACTGTTGTTTTTTGCTTATTTTCTTCAAATCTCTGAGATTAGAGGAAACTGGAATCTAACTCTAGAGAGAGAGGTGAGGAACTCAGAACCTGGTAATATCTAGTTGGTGAGCCTCTTTTAGAAGCAGGCTACCCCGTAACACATTGAACTGTTTTATGCATAAATGAAATAATTTAGGTACTTATTTATTATTATGAGGATAGTCTTTTTAATATATTTTTATTAGTGCCTACTTTTTGAACTGCTGGGTTTCAGTGCGATATTCTCACACATGTATACATTTTGCCCGAATCAGTCTGTTAGTCCCTCCCTTGTATACTCCTCCCCCTGCGCCTTTCTCTCCCTGCCTCCTGCTCATCTAATAACAGTGCGACATTTAAGTTCCTGTCACTTTTTTTTAGATCTCATGCACCATATTAGGGGTAATATGACTAGGGCTTATTTTCCTTAAATGATGATTTTTATTTTGATTCACTTTATTGAAAACAAAAGAATACTTTTTCTTTTGGAGGGCTGAGTAATCCTTCACTGTGTACGTAAGCCACATTTTCCTCATCCATTCATCTGTTGTTTGTTTGGTTATATGTTTCTGTGTTTGTCTGTTTGTTTTGAGACAGGGTCTCACCATGTAGTTTAGATTGGTCTTGAACTCACTGTATAACCCAAGCTGGCATTGAAATCCTGCCAATTCTCCTGCTTCAGCCTCCTAAGTACTGGGATATGGATGTGTGCAACCAACCCAAGCATCCATTAATCTGTTACTGGGTACCTAAGGTGGTCCTATATCTTGGCTATTGTGAATTGTGGAACAATAAACACAGATATGCAGACATCCTTATAGTAGGTAACTTGAATAGCTTCAATTTAATACCTAAGTGTAGTGGAGTTGGAATATATAGTAATTCTAATTTCATTTTTTTTCAAGAGCCTTCAGAATAATTTCCATAGAAGCTTTACTAATTTATAGTGCCTTGAGCATTGTAGTATCTCTTTATCTAGCATCAATCTCCCTCTCTCTCTCTTTCTCTATCTTCTATCTATCTACAGGATCTACAATTGATCATGTGTCTATCACTCTATCATTTATTTTTGATGCTAGAAATTCTGAGTGGGATGAGATGAAACCTCAGTGTTGTTTGGATTTGCAGTACCCTGGTAGTTAAAGATGTTAAACATTTTTAATACACTTTTGACAACCTATACTTCTTTTAAGAAATGTCCATTTGGGCTATTGTGTTTGTGAAATTCAATGTTGTTCTCACTGTTTTGTTTTGTTCCAATTAATTGTTTTGCTTTATTCAATGTTCTGTTTTGATTGGTTTTACTCTGTTTTGTTTGGTTCGGTTCTGCTATAACTGATAGAATGTACAACTATTGTGAATATAACAAGATAAGCTATGGTAGTCATAGTTGTTTTCCTAATATCTTGCTTTGAAGTTCTGTACCAATTTCACTCCTTTGACTTGATTGGCTTTATTCTACTTTGTTTTGTTGCATTTTATTATCTTTAGAATAAAAAAATAAAGAAAAAAAGAAATGTCAATTTGATACATTTGCACATTTAATTATTGTAGTATAGTTAGAAACAAAGGAGCTAAGTGAGCCGTTTCCTTCCTCCTGTACAACTGCAAGCATCACACCAGCCTAGTGTTTAAAATGATGCCTTAATGCCACGTGCTTAAAACAGTAAAAGCTTAGGAGGTTCCAGTGCTCAAGGCAGCAGATCATTGGCTCCAGTGAGAGATGCAATGAAACGAACCCAGACTAAGTGGTACCTAACCCTTTAAATACCGGAAGACTGAGCTACTGAATTTTCATTTTCTTCCCGTTGCCCGTCGGCCTGCTCCTACGGGTGCTGTCCCATAATATTTAATAAACTTAACTAATCACTACTTACTATGAAGAGTGAACTTGGCAATTCTTTCCTTCTAGTGCACAAGACTGGGGACTATTTTTGGCCCACTCAACTGTGAGAATTGGGTTATTTGACTTTTTGTGTTGTTTTTTGGTTCTTTATGTATTTGTGATATTAATCTTCTGTCAGAAGGGTAGGTTGACTCCCTCTCTCTACGATGTGCTATTTCTCTGTTGATTTTTTTCTCTCGTGTTGCAGAAATAGTTTCATGTAGTCTTGTATGTTGATTCTTGCTATTATTTCTAGTGCTGCTGGAAATCTACTCAGGAAATCTGCTTATGACTTCGTGTGTTCCTTGTTTTCTTCCAATAGCTTCAAAATTTCATATTTCATACTTGCTGAAACGTGAATTGATTCTTGTACAGTGTGAAAGATATGGATCTCATTTCAGTCTTCTACAAAAGAATATATTCAGTTTCACCAGCATCATTCATGAGAGGCTGTCATTTCTCTAATGCTTCTTTATTTTGTTTAAGTTTATCGGTACACTGTAGATATACACAATGATAATGTACATCCTTAGGTATTTGCAAATATACATAATATATCTTGGTTCTCATTTTTTTCTTTTTATATCCCCTCCTCTCCCTTCAACTCCTTTTCCCCTCTTCATCTACAAAGATTTGTTTCCATTTTATCCTTTATTCATTTTTTTCTTTTCCCTTCCTTGTATCCCCCTCACCCTTCCCTAGTTCCCCTTTGTTTTGAACAATTTCTTCCAATTTCACCATACTTATTGTACACTTTTGTTCTTATTTACCCTTTCAGTTTCTCACACCAAAGAAACAATGGCCTCACATTCTGTTATGGAGTTGTGGGCCTACAAAGGAGTAATGGTGCATAATTTTTCATACTTTTTATTCTGTATTGAGTTTTCACTACTGTTGGGTGGATATCTCCTTCACTTTATCTGAAGATCTTTTTAGTGTTCCGTCTTGTTTTGGGTTTTAGATTCCCAACACCACTTAAAGAAGAGAAAAAAATTGCAGTAGCTGGTGATATTAAAAAAAAAAAAAAGAAAAGAAAAAGAAAGGGAAAAGGAAAAGGACAAACAAGAAAAGCATCATTAGCAATAGAGAAAAATCTAAGCAATAATCTTTTTTTTTTTTCATGTTAAGAAATTTTTATTGCTGGATTTCATATGACAATTGTTTCTGTCTGTGACTTTAACACTTAATGTAAACACACATAAAAGGCATGGGATAAGGGCAATCTTAGGTTTCTTCTGAATCTAGTTGTGATTCTCTCTTATTTACCCATTTGCATTTGGTGGTATTTTGTTGTGGTTGATTCCCAAGATACACTCATGGAAGGCAGAGGTCTTGAGAAACAAGCTTATTCAAACAGACCAGCTAAAAGGAGCTGATGCTGTGGATGACGAGTCTTTGTTCTCCTTAAATTTTATACACGTTTATGGAGTCAGAAGTTTCTTGGTTACCATAGCTACCACATCACATCACATCACTTTGTTGGAATGCCACAAGACCCTTTTCTGAAAAATAAAGCAATAAAGACTGTGGGCTAAAATGTGAAAAATGGAAGAAGTATTCAAAAAAAAAAATAAAAATAAAAGCAAGTACAGATGTTAAGGAAAAAGTGTCAAATAAAAATTATGCTAAATAGCAAAAAATAAACTAAAAGTAACAGAAATACACAACAAACAAGAAAAAAAAAGAAAAAAATCAATAAATGAAGAAATGAAACACACTAAGATTTCAAAAAATTTCTCCATGCCTAGATATTTGGATGGGACAGTTTCTTTCCACAGCCTGTATTTTTAGAATCCACAGGTGTAAGGGATGGCTAGCGAGTCCCAGCTGGGCCGTCTGCTTCCTCTCTTCTCATCAGTGTACTGTTGCATGAATGCTAAGTCCTGCCCTGCTTCCCCTGGACGTGCACCGTCTGCCTCACAGCCATAGCTTCTCCGTAGAACTTCGGTGTTTGTGTCCATTTGTGCACTTCGAGCCACTGCAGTCACCAAATGGCTTTGCAGTCAGAGGGCTTCTAAAGCGGCCTGTTTTCTTGGAAGGCCCACTGTCCGTGCACCCAGGGACATGGCAAACACCAAGCACAGGCATATCCACCACCGTGTTGACAAGTGTGAAAAACAAAACGCCAAGCGAGTTCTGCGCCTGAAGGAGACAGAAAGGACAATCACACAGTCACCTGAGCTTAATCCTAGTATCTTCAGATGCAACTCTCTCAGAAAACCACATGTGGTGAGCCTGGCTCTTCGTCTCATAGAGTAGTACTGCAGACCACTGTGTCTTCCAAAGTTTGAGTTTCTCATTGGTTAAGCTTTTCAGGGGTTCTCCACCTACATTTTCCCCTTTGCATAAGTGTGTCTTGAAACTCTCTCCCACAATGTAACTAGGGCAAGATGACTCCAAGGGCCCTGAAGGTTGATTGTTCTGTGACTTCTAATTCCCAGCATAGTACAGTCTCAAGCAATAAGCTCTTTCTCAAAATAGCACCTGGTTATATCTCCTCGAACTAGGACAGTAGATTCTCTTTCCACAACGAGCCTGGATTTGCAGCATGCAATAGCAGTGAGTTTTACTGGAGCTAGCACTGTTTGCCAGCTGTTTGTCACTGGATCTGCTGGTCTTCTCTGCAGGTTTACCTTGTGCTTGTGGAGGTGGGCACCCCCACCCCAGTGACCCAGAGTTGTCATTGTGGTCTACTTTGTTCTTTTTTAATACTGTGGTTCTCTCTCTGCTGATCTTTAGATTTCTTGCCGCACCTTGATTCCTACAGCTCAGCTTCTCTCTCTCTCTGCACTGAGCAGCGTCTTTGCCACTGTTTCAATTCCATGTCATGGAGAAGCCGTGAACTGTTTTCTGTTTCTCCTCCACCATACTGACTCTCTTGTGAAATGAAATTTTAAAGCAAGTTGTTAGAAATGCAAAATGATAACAACTAGTTTGTAAAGTAGTCCAATACCAGAAAAAGAAAAAAAATCAGTTTAGTTATTCCTGAGGTTGTTGAATATATACTTATCCTGAGACTCAGCATTTTCTCACTTGCATATTTACTTGATAGGTTAAAGAAATTTTGATACAAGAACTATGCTTTTTTGTTTTTAAGCATGTCCATGCCCAGTTTCTCTAATTAGAAACAAATTTACTTAAGTTTATCAGTGGAAAACATAACTAACTTATTGTTACAAGGGAACTCTACTTACCTATAAAAAGGACAAGTTATTGATATTTCAACATATATAAATACAAATGTAATAAAGTAAGAAAAATCAGCAAAGCTAAAATGACTACACTGAAAGATTAAGTTTTGGAAAAGACACAGTTGCATAGACAGAAAGCAGATGAATATTGCTATGACTTGGAAAACAATGGCAAGATATGAAGCATCAGGGAACTTCTGAGTATAAAAAGGGTAGGTGGCTTCATTGTGTTCATGGCTGCATTAATGTATGCATTTGGTAAAATCCTCAGAGCTAAACACTTAAAAATCAGTTTTAAAACAATGTAAGTTGTTATCTAAACTAAGTAAAGCAGAACAACAACAACAGCAACAATAAAAAGCTGACTCCCATCACATTAATTGCTCTGTTGTTGTGAGAGAATGTTAGTCATAATTTTAGGGCAGAATAACATTAACATCCAATTTTTTAACTTATTTATTTATGAGTTTTTTCATATATTCAATCATGCATTACATCAATAATGATTTTAAAATAGTAATGTGTCAGGACTAAGGATATACAGTGAGTAAATGTTCTAATCAAAAAGTGTTGACTGCTCTTACAGGTTGTGAATAACTAACCGCTATCAGTCTGTTCCTTTCACCATCTTCACTCAAAAAAAAAAAAATCAGCCAAGTATGTGAGGTAATGAGTTTAAGCCCATGGACAAAATGTAGCATAGCTAAGCAATTCTTAGAATTTCACTCAATTATCTGCCTCAGAACAGTTTCCTAACTGGGGAAAGAGAGTCCATAAACACTGGAATTTGACCAGAGCATCAGAATATTGCTGAGTTGAGGAGGTAGAGGCTCAATTTAAGTCAGCAGCAAAAGCAGCAGACATCTGTGTGATGGGCACTGCACATGTCTAGGCTGTGGGGAAAACCCATCTATGCTCCCTCGCAGGCTGGGGATTACCAGATAGCACCTAATAAAGTTTCCAAGGAGAACGGAGACACCAAAACTGAGCAGACTAGTAATACACCTCTAGTGTGTTTTAGCCCTTTCTTGCTGGAGAGATCTATCATTGCCACCTCATCATACAACTGAGAAATGAATAGTTAATTGTTTTCAAAATGAAGGTTAAAACATTTCAAAATGTTATTAACACAGTAAATAGAAGTGAAAACAATATAATCTCATGATGCTGAGAGAAAGGAAAGAAAATTTAATGAGAATGGCACTTACTGCTTTATATTTATGCAAATGGCTTAAACATCTAGCCAAAGAAAAGTAAGATGGACTCCTCTATGTGCTTGCTTCATCCAATCTGACTTGATACAGTGTTTGGGAAAGTGTATGGAGGAAGTAGAGCTTCAGGGGGACACGTTTTCTGGGAGACACAGGTTTGTATTTGCAGCACTGTTAGTATTCAACACATAAATTTTATTTTTGAAATGCTGCATGATTTTGGCTGCACGTCGGAGCTGTAATTGAAGGGAGGTAGGCGATGTCTCATTTTCTCCTAAGCAAATCAGTGGCTCTCTCCTCTTTTCCTTTCATTTGTGTGTAAATTTTGCCTCTCACCTCAGAATAAAGTTACATGGAAAACCAGGTCTCATTTGGAAGCATAGACAACACCGGGGAGGTCAACGAGAGTCAGAGGTGAGGCATCTTGGATCAAAGGGTGGCGGCACCCCTGGGAGACCCGGGTGCTCTGCTCGTACATAATGAAGTGGAAACTAACACCAGTTTACTAATTTCCCTAAGATTGTACTCTATGTCCAAACCTTGTATTTTTTTCAAAAAAGGTTCGTATGAAACTTTCAATTTTTTTATAACAAATTTGAATGTAATCAAATTAAAATGATAAGAGTAATACTTTAAAAATATATGATACCTACATTTTAGTTTACCGCTAAGGGTTTTGTCAATGCTTAGTGATAAAATATAATTAATATTCGAAATATGTGGTTTTTTAAATCATCTATGAATATATAAATGTTCATGAGATCAATAATGAGAAGGAAGAAATAAAAAGATCCTTTAGGCATTTGTACTTCTTGGTGATCTCTGGAAAGTCTGTCACCAATCGTGTAGACATGTCCAGCTCCACAGGTGTTGAATTGGTTCCTAGAATGCAAACCTAGGAATTTTATTCATTTATTTTTAAACTTCTGTTTTGCCAGGATTTGTTCCTGCTTGATTGTGCTTTACTATACTTGTCACTGATTTAATTCTTTGATCAAAAGTGATCTACTCAGAGAGATCTGGATAACTCTTTATTACCTTAGTTTTATAATTCAGTTGTATTTTTGTTTAAGCACGTTATCAATAAATGAAATAATTTTATGAAAATTTTCTTTTTCTTGTAGCTTAATGAGACTAAGGATACACTTCCATTCTGTGTTCTGTTTTTTTTTTGTTTTGTTTTGTTTTGTTTTGTTTTTTTGCGGCACCGGGGATTGAGCTCACAACCTCACGCCTACCAGGGCAGGCTCTTAAGGCACTGAGCCAAACTCCCAGCCCTGGTTTTTTTGAGGCAGGGTCGCACTATTCAGCTCAGGCCGGCCTTGCGCTCGCGTTGTAGCCCAAGCGGGCCTCAAACCCACAACGCTCCGCCTACCTCAACCTCCCAAGTGCTGGGATTAAAGGCGTGCGCCACCACGCCCGGCACTGTGTTCTGTTTTTAATAGCTAGAATGGCACATGGAAGAAAAAAAAACTTCACAAGTTCTGTTGAATTTATTAAACAAAGAAAAAGTGACTCCAATATGTTCTCTGACTTGTGGACATTTTACATAGATTAACTCAAAATTTATTATGGACACATTCTGCTAAATTATATAATTGCTGTGCTGAACTTTTTGACTGAAATATATATTTTCTTCATCAACAAATCTATTATGTCTTCTGCAGAGACCAAATTATAGCCCATAACAGTTTAATAGTGTGTCTTCATTTTTCTATAAAGTCGTCATCTATAATATAGTATAATCATTTAACATTGTATGAAGAATAAATAAAATGCTCATATTAATAAAAGATTGAAAAGTTAAGTTTTTATGTTTATTCTAAAACTACAATGTTTGACACCAGTGAAGAGTACTTATATTTCTATACTGCCTGCAAACGAGGATTTGAAGAGAAGCATGACTGGTGATACTCTTCTGTATTGTACCATATTTTTAATATATGGCTGGACATTCGTTACAGTCATTGAAAGTTTGGCATAAAGATTGAATTTTAATGTACATAATCAGAAAATATTTAAATATCAGAGGAGTATTGGTGTGGAGTACAGACTGTAAACCATGTAATGACTGTAAAACCAACATAAAATGCCTTAGAGAAGGGCACGCCTAGAAGTAGCTTGTTTTTTTTTTCTTTTTTCTTTCTTTTTCTTTTTCCTTCCTTCCCTTCCCCCTACCTCCTTCCTGATTCCCTTTTACTTGAACAATTTCTTTCTGTTTCACAATACATAATATACACTTTCGTCCTTATTTACACTTTTGCTTTCTTATACCAGAGAAACCATGTGATACTTATACACATGAGTCTAGTTTATTTTGCTTAAGAGAATGGTCTGAAGGTACATCCATTTACCTAGAAATGTCTCAAGTTTATCCTTTATGGCTGAGTAGTACTCTATTGTATAAAAATAACCACATATTTTTATTCATTTTTCAGTTGATAAGCATTTGGGTTGTCTCCAGGATGTAGCAATTTAAAAACCAT
>RJWM01016263.1:0-45886 GCA_004363535.1 Dasyprocta punctata | reverse complement strand
GCTTAAGCCACTGAGTCAAACTCCCAGCCCTGGTTTTTTGAGGCAGGATCACACTATGTAGCTCAGACCGGCCTTATGCTCATGTTGTAGCCCAAGCAGAGCCTCGAACTCACAACACTCCTCCTACCTGAGCCTCCCGAGTGCTGGGATTAAAGGCGTGCACCACCACACCTGGCTTGTGTGTATGTCTCTTGCTGGGTTCACATGCCTTGCTGTTTGGCAGCCACCATGAATGGCTGCCCTGCCTCACCATGCTGACTTGGAGCTAACTAAATATGGGCTGAAGTCCCAAAGAATTCTAAGAAATAAATCTTTCCTTCCCCAATTTTGGGCAGCAGGTATTTTGTCTCAGCAGCAAGTGAAAATAACTAAGACAGCACACATGCAGTATTTATAGTTATTCCATATTTTTTTATGGAGAGTCATAGTTTTGGAAAGTTACATGTGACTGTGTCTGAAGACCAAATTACCTGCTCTTACCAATGTATTCCTTGTATTGTGTTGAAGGCAAAAGTCAGTTTGCATAGGACCCTGCTCTGAGGTGATGCATATGTGACATAAAGCAGTGTGATTTCCTCAGATCAGAGAAGATTGGGCTGCAATGTCATCCATTATACCTCAGGCCATATACTTGTAGTGTCACATGCCTGGTACGCAAGCACTTATCCAGTTGAGGTTGAAGGATTGTGGTAAATTCATGGCCAGTCTGAGGTACATATTAAGCTTTATTCAACCTGCACCCATTCAATTAATAAGTGTTCGCCAAAGTGAGCTGCCAATTGTAAACATTGTTGCTTTCTTCAGTGGCTCTGGCAATTACTTCTTTCAGTGATGGTCTTAATAAAATACTTTTTAGTAGACAAGGCAACAAGAATATGCTAGAGTAAAACATCATTTTAATTTATAAACTTTCCCACTCTCAAAATGCCCCATCCTCAATTGTGATGTAACACTTAGACACATTTGATCCCAACTCATATGTATATAGTTCCTCTGGTCATGTTGATACACTAGCTTCAAATTCAGAACTACATGTTTAATGAAACTGTTTATCAAGATGTTTGAAAATTATTTTTGCAAAAATGGATGCTTTCTCAATCTTCACTAGAAGTTACATTTTCCTTTCCAGTTCCTATGTGATTTCATCAATCTCATTTATTTGGAAAAAATCACTATTTCTAAATTTACATTAAAAGTCTGTTTCTGAAAGTTGTCACCCACATGACAGTCTATTTATTTTTCCTATCATTCAGTAATGCAAGCTGTGTTTGAAAATAACTTCATACTGTCTTCAGTTCAGACAATTGTTTCCTTTATTGTTTGTTGATTGGTTACATTTTGTAATTTATTTAAGTTCATTGGTCCAGTTTAGGTATACATAAGGGCCACCTATATTTTAGGGAGCTTGTATCTTTATAGGTCTTGATTAATTTGTTATTTTCCTATTCCAATCACCTTTTTTCAAATCCTTTTACCCTTCCATTTTACAAAACTTGGTTTTTGTTTTATGACTACTTTCTCATATTTCTTTGCCTTCCTTGCTTTCCCTCCCCACCATTTCCACTGTCTTTTGAACATTTTTTCCTATTTCGCAGTGTCTATTTTACACTTACATTCTTATTTACATCATCAGTTTCTCACACCAAAGTTGACATTTACATGTATGTGTCCAATTTATTTAACTTATGATTATCTCTCAAGGGCCATTCATGTGGCTGTAAATATCTCCAATTTATTTTTATGGCTGAGGAATACTCCATCATATATATATATATATGTTGGAGTATGCTAACACAGAATCATTTTCCTGATCAATAGTTTCTAGGGAATATGGGTCATGAATTACACATTATATCAAAGGGATGGTCTATGTGCCTTAGAGTTGTGATTGTAATGATATTTTGGCACTGGAGGGCTCCAAGCTGTCTTCAGGTAAAGAACTCATTGTTGAGGCACTAACAAGCACTTGTTTATGCTTCTGAAGTGCAGTTTGACAATCAAGCTCACAGGTTAAAATATGGATCTCTGTCTTTATACAATCATCAAGTTTTCATGCAACCTTTTCCATTTCTACTTTCAAGGGTAACAAAAAATTCTAATATCTAGGAGCCCCTGTAGTTTTTTTGAGCCTCAGGCTTGGGGAAAGAAAGTGTTGTAGGCTGTGTATAGAGGCCCATCCAAGCAACAGGCAGTCACAGAACTTGTTCAGTGGTGGCTGCACTTAGAAAGTATGATTGGTGGTACAATAAGAAACAAATGCCCTGGGGATAGGGTGAGTAATTGCTGGATCAGTCCCCCTGATTGGGTTGCCACCACCCTAACTCTGGCAGACAGGCTACAATAGTACATAAAGAAAGAGGCTTAATTATTTCTACTTGTTGCTTTTGCAGTCATATGGTCCAAAGAATTGTTCTCTGACAAGCCTACCTGCACCGCACCCATTAAAATCACTAAAACTTGAGAGCTACAGGAACACTTCCCCCTTTTAATTTGTGTGTCAGCTATTTTGTCTCAGCAATGAAAGAAATGTAACTAGACAGAATATGTAACCAAAAAAGAGAGAACCTTGATTTGACTATTCCTGACCATGTGGCACAGGAGCCTTGGAAATGACACCTGGAAAGTGTCTAGAGAGGTTTAGAGGTGCAGACTGAAAATATCACAGTGGATTGGCTTAGCCTGTACTGAATGAAAGATTTTGGTCAGAGGTCAGAAAATCAGAAAGCCAAGAAAGTCAAGACACAGGAGTTTCTCCTGGGAAGCACTGTATTGACTGCTGGTCTGCAGCAGTTTTGGGTTATGGTTTAGAGGTAAGTTTGTTGACATTTTTCATATGCCCAGAAATTTTGCCTATGGCTAAGTTGAAGAATCACAGACCGATTAAAGTAACAGAAATGTCAAGTCAGTCTAATGTTGAGATCTTTGGGAGGAATTTTAACAAGAAAAATGTAAAGCATTTAGAGCAAATAAACCAGCAGAATGATTTAAATTGTTTTGAGTTTGGGCATAAAGGAAAAACCAGGAAAGCTGTGGACTTCAAAAGTGAAGCATAAGTGAACTTTATTCCTGAGAAGAAACAGGAAAACAGAAGAGATGGCCTGAGGTCATCACAGAGAGAATGACTCCAACATTTTCAACCTCAAAATTGAAAAAATTGAAAAAATTTTCCTTTAAGAAGCCAGCTGCAGAGCATCATTTTTCAGTATATTGGCAGCCTAGAGAATATGTTCCCTTAATCTGGGTTTAGAGTTTCCCAAGTCATGGAATTTTATCCTCAGAGGCAAGAGAGAAAGAAGTTTGGATACTGCCTTAGCTAACAGCAGATTTTGATGTCATCCATCTGGCACTGGTCTTACGTAGTGACCAGCTGTAGTATTTGAGGTTATTGGGGTGAAGGACCATGAGTGGATGAGAAAAAGAAGAGAAAAAGCTTGGGTGAGGTATAGTCCTTACTCTCTGAATGGGGGGAAAGGAACTGCCTCTTCACTGTAGGGGCCTTTATTTATAGCAACTTAATGTCATTTGACACCCGATTGTCCTATCATCCCACTGTTTAGATTGTCTTCAGGCTAGGTGCCATTTGGCCCGAGGCAGCTGTTTCATGTGGCTTGCCCTGAGTGATTTTTGTTCTTGGAATGATCATTCTCCAGCCTTACACATGTGGTAAATTTTCAGCTTTAATGGCACCCAACAGTCTTAGGTGTGTGCAGAATCAGAGTTGAGGATGAAGAGGTATTCCACTCAGATTTCAGAAGTACAGTTGTAAGGTCAGACACTGTGCCCTCCTGGCAAATGTGGGAAGCTGTAAGTTTGAAGCAGATGGTGCAGTGAACATTACAGAATTTTTCAAAACCAAGAAGCACGGGCCATCTGAGGAAAACTACAAAGAGGGACCAGATCTGGTCCAAGAGATAAGCCATGGGAGTTACCAACACTGGCACTGACATAGAGGTAAAAGCTTAAAACTGCTCTAGAGTTTTCACTTTTCCCCAGGTTTCTGGGCATAATAGAAGTGGAATTGTGGAATGTAATATTAGCTATCTTGGGTTTTGTATTTGCTTTATATTCGTTTGCAACTTTCAAAAGGCAAATATGTTTCTTATGCCATTGAATATCAGATATGTTTAGCAATCTTTTCATTTGTACAGTGGCTCAGGGCAAGAATTTGCCTTAAATCTCAAAGCAGATTTTAGACTTGCACTTTTAAACAATGTTATCTCCATTCTACTATAAAGTATGAAGTAAAATTTCCAGTCTTATTTCAATCTTATGCAATTTCAGTTTGATCTACAGCTTTCAAGATTTTCTCCTAAAATATAACTAGATGATGTCCTTTTTATCTCTGCTCTTTTATAGGACCACTCACCACCCATTTCAAAATGAATTTAATGTTTTTATACATATGTTAAAGATTGTATGATTGTTTCAACTTTAGAAGTTTAAAAACATAACTAAATTGGCTTAACAATTCTACACATAGTAGGTACAATCCCACCCAAAAGCACTTTTGGTAGTATTAAGGTGAATCAAAGAACAAATGATTTGCTTCTGTTTCTCAGAGGAGCTTTAATATTCACCTTCAGCCTGAAAGTAATTCTTGACTTCCAGCAGACTTTTTTGCTTCTGTCATAGACTCTTAACCTTTCATCCTTCTATGGGCTTCTATGGACACTTCAGTTAACTCCAGACTATCAGGGACCTGGTCTAGATCCCCAATCTCCCAAGCAAGTGTACAGCAAAAACTTAAATAAATGAGACAAGTGATATGATTTTAGGGCTCCAGGAGGATCAAACCCCTTTGAAGAATCCTTGACTCTGAGGCTGTGATGGGGGCTAAGACAAAGAGCTTCCCCGGGCTGCCTGTACTTATTGCCATTGAAAACAAAGAGAGGGAATACTGAGGAAAGCACCAGAAATGAGCAGGACTTGGCAGTCACTTCAAAGACTTCTCCAAGTAGTAAATTGTGCCAATTCAGGAGAACTGTCTTATCTCCATGATGATATTTATGGTGGGAATGAGACTGCAAGAGTGAGATGCCTGCAGCTGTAGTCTCTATCTACTTAATTGATTGTGGAGCCAAAATGTCTTCAACTGTGGCCTTATCTTGCCTTTTGAGGTATCTCTGGCCTCACAGGCCACTACAGGCCTCAACAAGGGCCAGTGATTCATAGAGGTTCACTTACTATGAATCAGCTCCCATCACCAGACAAGGGGCCTAGGCCCAGAACAGGCTCACAGATAAACACAGAAAGCCAATTAATTAAATTTAATACCTGCTTAGAGCCACTTCATAGTGGTCTCCAACACCAGACCATGGACTAAAACATACAGTCTCTAGTGTTCAGATGTCAGCTATACTTTCCAGCCCACTCTGTGGTTGAACATCATAAACAGATTTGTAAATCCTCATACATCTGAGTATCTTGAGTTATGTCTGTTTCTCTAGCAAAACACTGACAGATACACCTTTGTATCAAAAAAATTGTTCAATGGAAGATCATATCAAAGAGATCATCTGCCTTGCCAGGTGTCTCTCATCTTTCATTGATTGTGATTTCATTGCTAGTTGTTTTTGGCACTTTCATAGACAAATTCTGTGCAAAGAAGTCACCAAAGGACTTTTTGCTGTACATAGGCCCTCCACTCAACCACTGTTCTTAAAATTTTCAATGAATTACCTGATCACCTGATTTTCCATGAATTACCTCTTTACCTCAAGTTTCTATGCAATTTCCACTAATGTGACTCAGCTCACCTCAGGTAACTGCAAGTAGTAATACCAACAGCAGAACTCATAATAATGCTCCTCCAGTCACAGCCAAGGTCTATTTCATGATTAGTTGCAGCATTATCCCTGTTGAACAAAATTTGCTTCCCATTGCTGAGGCTTTCCACAAGACATATGTCCAGGCATTACAATTGTTCAATTTTTCTTTATACACAATATGTTGTATAAGAATTTTGGCTTCAATTTGTCCTGCTATGACACAAGATAAGCATTTTCTGAGATGGAGTAAAGTTGAGAACATTGTGCTTTTCCCAGGGAGTATGATGCCAAAACATTTATCTGACAATCTACTGTTATCACAATAAATTCAATTTTGGTTGTTAGTACTTCTGTCCTTGGTTACCATATCCTGGGTGTCCAGGGTAATTATTTTAACCTTACTCCAGTCAATTATGAATCCTTTCACATCTGTTGGTGCTGGCCACTTCTCTGAAGCAGCACTGCCACAAAACTGAGGATCAGTTTCTCAACTTTTTGAAAATGAGAGATAAAGGAAATTCCCATGATAAGAGAAATGTAGAAATTCATACAAGTATAGGCTGGGGCACTGTCAATCTGTGTTCACAGGAACTGAAGGGTACCAAAAACAATGAACAATGACATGTTAAGACCCTTAGCCATAGTGGGCAGAATCAAAACTGAATCCTGAGGAAAGATTTACAGTAACACAGATGCAGCAGAGAGATCCAAACTCAGAAATATGACTGACATCCATTTGTCAGAGATGATTGGACACTCAGGAATTACACAATATAGGGAGTGTAGGAAGATGTATTATGCATGAAAAATATTAATTTGCTGAACTTGTTCACAGGTTAAGGAGAAATGTTTGTGCAATATAGAAGCATTTTGATGAGAGGTGCAATGGGAGGTTTAAACCTTTTGAGGTGCATCACAGGGAGTAATATTTACACTAGTGATCTATCTTGCCATTCACAGTCTTTCAAGGTGAAGTCCATGAAGTTGGGAGTGAGAACATAAATGACTGATAAAACAGGGGACATGGTCATATGTAATATCAGTTTGGAGAGTGTGAATGAATGAAAAACTTATTTTTGGCCAGTGTGTATAGTTGCTGTTTTCATGTGGCCTGCAACAACCAAAATATAAGTGCTATCTGAAAAGAGATAGTGGAAGAGGACAGATGATTGCAAAAGGCCTAGCTGACAGCCTGGAATTTAGTCTTTTGTAAGGGAGAAAACCCTTATTTTTATTTGAGAAGAGCTATATATGACATAACCTCCATTGCCCAAGGAGTAAGCATATATGAGAACAGAGACAGCTCCTGTTTGGGTGGATTAGTACATTTTTTAAGTGAAAACAAAGGAAGTTAGAGAAGTAAATTGAATTTGCTCCTCTGGTATCTATTAGTCAATAACACCAGGTAAGTTAGCCCATGTGAATTGCCAGGGGGAAGAAACTTGCCTCAGTCAGTTATTGAACAGAAGAAAAGAGTAGAGTGACAGTATCTCATAACCAAAGTTTTGAATAGTACACATGTGCCCATGTGTGATCAGACTTGTCTCAGCATCATAAAAGAGAATAATGACTTAAAGTGAAATGTGTGACAATTTTAACCAGTGTAAGTGGCCCTGAGGTTGCTAAAGGACCCCTGTCAGCATATTTTGAGTTGGAAAAGTAATGAAAAACACTGACAAAGATGGGTGAACTCTAGAAAAGTGAGCATTAGATAGGGACATATTAACTTTGTCCAATGAGTTTTCAACCTCTAACAAGAGTTCTTGGAGATGTGAGATCAGATCTCCCTTGATAACGTCAAGAGAAAGTTTAAAGCATAAGTTGTTAGCTTAAGTGCTGGATAAAGCCAAATTTAAAACTCCCATTAATTCTGAAAATTAGTTAATGTTGTAAGGTGATTAAACTGGATCCAAGAAGTTTGAAGAACAATGTATCTTTTTTATACAAGGTGACCCTAATACGGGGACAGCTTCATAATTTTTAAATTTTAAGGACCAATATCAGTCCTGCATTAAAAATGGCATCATCTAATTGTATGAATAGTTTCTGTAAGGTGTTAGAGGATTTATGAAAAAGAAGAATATGTTTTCAATTTTTCTGTATGTTCAAGATAGAAGTCTTTTGATTCAGATAATTGGCCAGTTTTTTTCCCCACTCTATAAGTTGTCTTTTCATCTTGTTTGTAATTTCTTTGGATGAGCCAAAATTTTAATAGGAAGAGATCCCATTTGTTGGTTCTTTTTCACACTTCCTGTGCCATTTATTTTGTTCAGAAAACCTCTGACTGCAAGAATGTCTTCAAGATTTCTATTTACCTTGTCTTCAGTAGTGTTTGTGCTATAACATTTAGATTTTTGATTCATTTTTACTTAGTTTACTGCATGGTGATAGACAGTGCTAGTTTGAGTCTTCTGCATGTGGAAAGTCAGTTTTACAGATCCATTTATTAAAGAGGCTATCTTCTAAAGAATAGGTTTGGCCTCTTTGTCAAAAATAAGGAGGCTGAATGTCTTTGTAGTGTTTCTGAACCTTCTAACTTGTTCCATTGATCATCAGGTCAGTTTATATTTATTTAATTTCTTTGTCAGTCCCATGTTTATTTTATCATTGTAGCTTTGTAGTGTAAATTCAAGTCAGGGATCCTGATACCTTCTGTCTTATTTAGCTTTGCTTTTCTGTGTCTCTTCTGTTTCTAAGTGAATTTAAGGGAAGTTTTCTGTATATCTCTGAGATATAATAGTGACATTTGGATCAGAATTTTATTAAATCTATTTAACATTTTGGGGACCATTTTCATAATGTTGGTACTTCCTATCCATGAACAAGGGACTTCCATTTTCTGATATTCTCTTCAGTTCCCTTTTTCAGAGTATTATAATTTTAAATACACAGATATTTTATATCTTTAGTAAGATTGATTTCTAAATATTTCATATTTAGGATGCTATTGTGAAAGACGCTGTTTCTCTAATTTTCCTCTCAGTGATTTTGTCATTTGTGCACAGGAATGATATTGATGTATGAGTGTTGACTTTGTAAGACACAACGCTGTTAATCTGGCTGTTAATCATAGTAGTCTTTGGGTGGAGCTTCTGGGATCTATTGGGTTGACTACCATGTAATCTACAAATAACCATAATTTAACTTCTTCTTTTCTACTGTAATTTCTTTTATTTCTCTTGTCTAACTGGTTTGCATGATGTTTCCACAACTAGAATGAATAGGAGTGGCAATAGTGGGAATTATTCTGTTGTTCCTGATTTTAGAGTGAAACTTTCTGTTTCTGTCATTTAGTATGATACTGGCTGCTGGTTTATCATAGATGGCATTTATCAGATTGTGGTAGAAACCAACTATTGTGATTGTCTCTAGAATTTTATCATGAATAACAGTAGGACTTTATCAAAAACTTTTTCAGTATCTATTGCAAAGATCATGTGATATTTGTCTTTGATTTTGTTGATATGGCATATTTTATTTATTGATTTGTGCACAATGAACCATTCCTGTATCCCTGAAATGAATTCCACTTGATCATGCTATATAATTTTCTTTGTTATTAGCTGCATTGTATTTGCTAGTATCTTAGAATTTTTTTCATGTATGTTCATTAGAGACATTTTTCTGTAGTTCTATCTTTTGGTTAGATCTTTCTCTGGTTTTGGTATGAGAGTAATACATGCCCTTAAGAATGAGTTATGGAGACTTTTTTTCCTTTAATTTCATTGAAGAATTCAAGTATTATTGGCATTATGTCTTCTCTAAACTGCTTTTGACTCTGTCAGGACCTGGGCTTTTCTTTGTTGATAAGTTTTTAACTACATTTTCAATTTCATTAGCTGGTACTGTGTTATTCAAATATTTTATCTTCTTGATCATCTTACATAATTCATATGTTACTGGGTATTGGTTGTTTCTGTTTTCAAACATATGTGAATAAAGATTTCAAAGAATGTATTGAGGACCTTCTGAATTTCAATGCGATCTGCAGTGATTTCATCCATTTCATTTCCCTTTTGAATCTGAGTTTTTTATTACTTGTTGCTCACTTCTATATACAAACATCCAATTTTAATATTGTTGCTAGTTTGTCTTATGCTGAAATATGAGACCGAACAAGTCAAGCATTTAAATTTGGAAACAGCATTGTGGAAAATCCGACTTTCTAATTTTCTCTTATAGAATAACAATCATACATAACAAAGGCATTTAATTTCAAGTCTTTTCCTTTTTACTTTGTTTTCTACAGTTTTCTGACAGAGCACTTGATCAGGCTTCCTAACTACACAGTCATATGATTATTTTAAACTGCTTGGACAATATCAGTCCCTTTCTATGAGTATGTCTTGCTTCCTTTAAGTCTAAAGTCTTATGCTCCACTGATTTTTGATCTATAGCACATAAATTTTAGTTGTTTTGTGGCATTTGTTATAGATGATGCCAGTATTTAGAAATACCAATTTTATTGTTTTAAATAACCACATGGCAAAATAAGAAAATCACGTTTATCCAAAGAGAACATGTAACATAATCCATCTCATTATGTTAATATCTACGTTGAATTTGTTATTTATCTTTATATGCAATACAAAGAGTCATCACTGAAACATACAAACATCATTTCAATTTAAAATAACTTGATAGGTGGCACTTTACCATTAACCATTACCAAATAATTGATGCTTCCTCAAATTCACCTATCTCATAGTCCCTGTTACTTTGTGAAACATTTCTCAAAGTCTTCTTTCATGAGTATCTTTACTGTATGATCAAATACATAGTGAATATTACTGCCAAATGTCAGTAAGAAACTTATAGGATGAAAAATATTATGGTGTTTACCATACCACTTTACTCACCATTTCAGGCACCATGAGATGTTTGAGTCTTCCCAAACTCAAAATGACCATGAAAGGTAATCTTTATAAAATCACTGAGGCTATCTAGGAAGAAATGAATGTAAAACTAAACTCACAATAAATGAATTCAAAACTGCTTCAGAAAAAACAAAAGTCTACAAGATGAAATGAACATGCTCAAAGGGATGGGGAATATTTGGGTGACATTTATGGCAATGTGTCTTTTACATTTTTTAAATTTGTTAAATTAAGAATCAGGGGAATGGCTCAACAACACACTGACTAAATGGCTGGTGCAAAGCCCTGAATTTGACTCTTGATAACAACAAGAAAAGAAAAACTAAATATTCACTAAAAATTTCTATCACTGTTCTATTTGCAGATACAGAGAGAGAAAGAGAGGGGGGGGAAGGAAAGAGGGGTTAAGCACTTCACTCATAACCTATCACCATTCAATTTTAAATTATGTAAGAAATGTTCTAATCTTTAATTACTTCAATATTACCATATTGCACCTTGGTATAGGATTTTCAAGAATTTCTCCTAAAACCTTATTAGATTAGATCCTTTTTATCTTTCTTCTTCTTATATTCTCACTCATAATTCATTTTAAAGTAAATTTAATGTTGTTATACCTACTAAATTCAATAGTTGTTCAATTGTGTCAACTTCAGAAGTTTAGAAGTTTTACTAAATTGGTTCAGTAATTCTACACCCTAGTAGATGGAGGATCCACCTTGGGCAACTCATTACCTAAGTGGAATGAAGTGGATAAAAGAAAGAGTACATTCACTTCTGTTCTTCAGAGGCACTCCAGCACTTACTATGGTCTTGGATATCATACCTAGATTTTACAACAGACTTCTGTTTTCATGGTAGCCTGTTCTGCCTTCTTTTAGAGACCTACATGATAAAAGATGTGCAGGTACACTGCAGTGAACTTCAAACTATTGTGACTCAGTTCACCTTGGGAAAAAGCAAGTCATTATTTCTAGAGTCTAGCTCATAATGATGCTCAGCCAATCATAGCCAGAAACTGTTGCATTAAGAGCTGTGACCCACCCCCCAGCCTTCTGTGCAATATTAGAGGCTCTTCACAGAAGTTTTCCAAAGGATTTGTACCCAGACATTCCAATCAAGAAGTTTCTGCCTTATACACAATACATGGTATAAGAGCTTTGGTTTCAAGTTAACATGATTCAAAATAAACATCCTCAGAGATGGAGGAAAAGTTGAGGACACTGTGTTATTCTCCGCGGTCAAGGCAGCTCAAGTATATCTCTGATCATCTGCTTTTTTAGTGAAAAAAGCATAGGTCAAATTTTTCTATCAGAAATCCTTCAGAATGTCTCACATCATCTAGGCCTTTAAGTATGAAGAGTGCTATGGATATAAGCATGTCATAAATTTATTTCATATGCAAGAATAGAGTTGTCACATGTGGTTTACTGGTGTAGGATACCTGAAACTTCACTGGAGTAGAGCACACACTGGCAGGATCCATGCTACCTGAAGGGAAGTGGTATGGTGCTGGTGACAAAACTTATATGATGGTATCCACTGTCTCTTGAAGAGTCAGTGATAAGGAGAGAATAAAATCTATGTCAAGGAAATAGCAAAATTTTTCTGATTCTTACTATGTTGAGAGAGCATGTTTACTGCTATCTCTAGGAAAGCTCTTGAAAATTCACTTTGAGTACAATTGGAGATGATGAAAACAAGAGTCAACATGGAGAAACCTAAGGTCATGTGGAGTCCTCTTCAGGTGGAGAAAGGAACTGCCAGCACAGGCAGTGTGTTTATTTTTATAATCAGTGTAAGAAGTTCACACCAATTTTAATGCCAGGATCTGGGACAGGAAGAACATCTAATCTGAACAGAGCATAATGGTTTTGAAGATTTCACAGAAAACAAGAGGGAAAGAGTCTGCATTATCTCAAGTGAAGGTCAAGTTACTGTATTCATAGCTTCCCAGGCTTGCAGTCTACTCATATAACACTGAAAAACTTGTGAGGAGCAGTGGTCTTGTCCTAGATGCTCAGATTCTAGCAGCTTTGCTATCAAAATATCCCAGTTTTTGGTTTTCTAGTCAAAGTTTCTGATGCTGTTTTCCTAACCTAAGGGGCGTGATTTATCTTTAGAACTTTCTACAGAGTATTAATTTAACAATAGCTATAGTAGTGTTCAGTATTATGTTAGCTCCATGTCGTACCAGATTAAAGGAATGAAATCCATGTAGAAAATCAAGCACAAACTTAACTAGTTTATCTGAAGTGAGCACAATGACTTGGTCATGTTGAATATGTATAATTTGTTGATAGATTTATTAGTCTGAATGTACTTTTATAATGAAATATACACATTAAGTATGCTGCCAATTTTTCCCATTCCCTATTGAATTTCATTGTATGGAAGAGTAATCACAAATATGTGACAAAATTCATAATGGCATGGTAGACTCTGATGATACTGAAGCATTTTGACTTACTCATGTATAAAACAGTTGTCCTAAAGTCATTGGCTTATACTTCTACTTTTAACTCTATATCTTCTTGGACAGTTAAACCATATAAGTTTTTCCTAGATGACTGACAAAATGTGCATATTGTACACTCTTGGTTATATGACAGTTGGTTAAATGACAGAAGAAAGAAATAGTTAGAAATCAATCCAACAAAGCATATAAAATACCCATACAATGAAAATCACACTACTCTGAAAAAGGAGACTGAAAAAGATAGCAGATAGTAGTGTTAAGAAAGTGATCCAAAGAAATAATTTCTAGTATTATGAGCCCCACTATTCTCTTTGGGTAAGACAACTGCATGTAAATATCCTTGAGAATGTGTAGAAATTGATCACAGTGCCTATGTCCAGAGATTTTAGTAGGAATCATAATAAGTGATGAATAGTACAATATTAAAATATCTGTATTCTATTTTAACATAGTAATGCAGGAAGTAAGATTACTATTGTTGCCACTAACATAGTGATAATAATCTTCTTGTGTGACATTGGTGACAGCCACTAGAAGAACATGAGAATTATACACACATACTCTGGGCCAGTATTATTAAGCACCTACATGATTAATATTTTTGAGGCTATGACTATACTGAGCAATAGGTGAGAGACTACTTGCCTAATGACATAAATAATTTTGAAGATGTTTTCACAAATGTAAAGCAAAGAAGAAGGATAATGTGCTGTAACATTAAACATAGTGTGGAACTAGTTCATGATAGTCACGTTTGTAATGGTTACCATGTTACCTTGATGAATATAACATTCCTCAGGGAACAAATTTATTTCATGGCACATACCTAATGGTTTTCTGCAACAAGGTGTATGTGCAAGAAGATCCCCAAAACCCAACCAAAACAATTGTAGATTTAATATCTTGATTAAGTAATGTAGCAGAATACAATGTCAACACTTGAAGGTCAATAGCATTCCTGTACTCAAATAACAAACTCACAGAGATAGAAATGAAGGAAAGCACATCCTTCATGACAATATCCTAAAAGAAAAAGAAAGACTTAGAAATCAATCCAACAAAGCTTATAAAATATCCGTACAATGAAAATCACACTAGTCTGAAAGAGGAGATTGAAAAAGATAGCAGAAAATGAATAAACATACTTTGCTCTTGAATAGGAAGAACAAATATAGTGAAAGTGGCCATATTCCCAAAATTATTATGAAGATCTAATGCAATTCCAACCAAAATACCATTAACATGCCATATAGATTTAGAGAAAACACTCCTAAAATTTATTTGGAAAAATAAAAGATCCAGAGTATGAAAAGCAATTCTGAGCAACAATGGCAAGTAATCACAATCCCAGACAGGAAATCATATTAGTAATCTACTGTGATAAAAATGGCATAGTATCAGGAAAAAAGCAAGCATGAGGATCATAGAAAAGAAAAGAAGGTGCAGACACATCCTCAAACACAGCCATTTTATGTTTGACAAAGGAGCCACAAATATTCATGGGATGCAAGATGACCTCCTTAAGAAGTGATGCTGGAAAAAACTGACTCTTCACATGTCAAAGACTGAAACTGACCCAATATCTACCACCAAACACTCAGCTACAGTCAAAATGGCTCAAATACCTAATTATTAAAAGAGAAATATTAAATCTGCTGGAAGAGAAAATAGGCAGAAATCTCTATGAAATAGATATAGGTAGAACTTCATGAATAAAACCAAGTCAAGGAAATAGTGTTACAGGTAACTGAGATAGTTAGAAATATTATAGACATTCAGATAGCACTAGGCCCTCAAAGGAGCCAGCACAGAGGACCAGATATCTTGTGACTTTGGCAGAGACACACACCTCTTGCTGTGGGCCAGATCTCAAGACAGAAGGCAAAACAAATACAATGACAACCTAAGTAAAAATGTAAGGGATTAGGTATGGATCATCTTGAGAAGTCAGGAATTACCATCCCAATCTCCACAGAAAGTCACTGGTCCATAAGAATGCTCCCTTACTACATGACTTACTTCCCTATTTGTCCCTGATTTGGTCTATTTTACCTAAACAATTAATCTTATTGGTTGACCACAGTCCTGTCCCACCTCAAGACCATCTGCTTTGTGAGTTCTCAGTTTACCACATCATGGTTTTACTCTATAAAAGTCATTAGAAAAGACTGAGTCTTTGGCAATCCACTTGGGATCCCTTGTGTGTCTCTCTCTCAGATAGAAGCTTTCTTTCTCTCAATAAATATTTCTGTTCTTAACCTCCATTATTTCTAAAACTCATTCTTCAATTTTAGAGAACATGAACTTGTACTGGACATATAGTAGGTTGGGAGTTTCGTTCCCCTATACCAATAGTACTAAGAATCAACAAATAACCAGGTATCCCACAGACAAAAGACATATGTAGAGCATATAAAGAAATGAAAAGTTTAATTTCCCCAAATCAAAGTCCTAATCCATAAATGGGCTCTGAGATGAATGTGAAGTTCTCAGAATAAAAAATACAAATGGAAAATAAATACATGAAAAAATGTTCGCAATCACTGGTCACTTGAAGGATGCAAATTAAAGCAACACTAAGATTTCATTTCACTCCAGAAATGTTGGGAGCCATTGAAGTTGGAAATTGGCCACATGTGCAAGACTGGGTTATGACCATGCCAAGAACAAAGTGTACCTGGGTCAAGTCACATGAAGAAACTCTTCAACCTAGAGAACACCTAGCTGCAAGACAATCTGAACCATGGGTTGCTAGAACAATGGAGTGTCATATGACATTAGTTGCTAAATACCCGTGCAGTGAGGGAGAAGTTCCATTCCTTGCATCTGCAGAATAATGGCTCAAATTAAGCCCCACTTTCTCTTTTCTTTATCTTCTCATCTTCTTACAGTTCTACATCCAAGGAACCTCAAGGACTGTGTGGGTCACAGCATATGATACTTGAACACAGACTGGATAAAGTCTGCTTCAAGACTGAAGGGATACTTCTCATTTCTGCACAACTGGAGTTAGAATTGCATTGGATAGGTAAATATTCATCACTGGAGTGTACTGATATTGGCTTCATCAGGTGTAAAGATTGGGGAGTTGAAACAAACACTTTATAAGTTATAAGCGGCATTGTGAGAAAATGTTTCTGCTGAAAGGTTTCGGCCCTAGAATAAATTGCTGGGTATGGTGATGATTTAACCTGATAGAAGACCAAATTACAAATGACGCTTACCCTGATGGTCACTCCCACCTGCTTTCCCTTCAGCTCTGATAACAACTTCCTGTTTCTTTTCCCATGCATACAAAGAGAATTCCAATCTGTTCCTTATGCATCAGCAATGCCTACCCCAAGTGCTGCTTCCAGTCAGAGGTTACATAACCTTTAACTACCTCTGTATCCTGCAGAGGAGAAAGTCCAGCCTCACGAGGTGTGCACTTCTCTCCATGTCCTCAACAAAGGCATCCTTTTTCTTTCTTTTTGCTTCTCTATTGTGCTGGAAAACACTAACATTTGGTGCCACATGACTCAGTTGGCAGTGTGTGTGGGTTCCTGTGGGTCATCCCAGGTGAGATCCCCTGTCTGCATGTTACCCTTCCTTCCTGCAGGACCTGTCTATTTGGTATTGCTAGCCTGCAGTCCACACTGATTCACCTCATTTGTCACAGGTGATCCACCTCTCCTTTTCAGATTTCCTGTCTCAGTTTCAGTCTCTTAGCCTTAGAAATCTGTAAGCTCCAGTCAGAAAATTTCTTGTATGTTTCTTAGAGAAAGATAACAGCTCTTATGTTCCTTGGGAAGGGCTATTGTCCTCATGCCCTGAGGTAAAATTTTTATCCTCTTGTTCTCTGAGACACCACCTCCCATGCACTCAGTGATGGCTGATGAGAACAGGTGTTGGGGTTTTCTCTGTCACACTCTCAAAATCGATGACTTCTTTTGAAAAGTGTGACCCATGAGAGCTCTCATGCTCCTTGGTCAGGCCTACTGCCTCTTGCCCTGAGGCACAGCTGTTTTCTTGGCTCACCTCTAATTTGATCACTATGGGGAATACTTCTTTCTGTCCTCCACCAGAAAAATCACATCTCTGGGCTGCCTGGTTCATAACCTTGGTGCTCTTGGTCTCAGAAAGGCCATAAAAACCAAAAAGCTGATCTGGTACTGCCAGGTGACCAACCTACAAACTTGATGACAGCCAATGGCCTAAAGGAGGTACTTTTGACCCCTCTATCCATCAATATTTATATAGATTTTGCAATGGTAATTGATTAGAAATCCCTTATATCTAGCCCATTTTCACTCTGAGGACAGGCCCCTCCCTTATTCAGTCATGTATGGTGGCTCAAGTACTTTTGGCTCACTCTACTCCACCAGATTCTCTCCATTCCTCCCCACCAGACCCCTTTGAAAATGTGCCTTCTGTTTTTATTCCCCCATTTCCCCAAGACAAACCCCTTAGCCTTCTCAATCAGAGGTTTCTGAGCCCCTGCTTCACCTTTTTCCCTTGTGTCACTCCCAGTGCCCTCTGTCTTCCTTTACTTCCTCTCCACAATATCAGACTCTTCAATGTCCTCAACCTGAGCCATCTGTCCCTCCAGAGGGTCCCTCTTCTTTCTCCCCTTCTGCTCCCACATCACCATTCTTCCTACCAGTTCACCACACTCTAACTTGCATCTCTCAGCCACCTAACAAACCACAGGGTATTCAATCATCTTGTGATCCCATACCATATGATTCTTAGCCATCTTGGTGCAAGTTACATGGAGGATATCCATCATTTGTGGTCATCCATCATGTGACAGCCCACTGCTGTTTTGTCATAGGTCACATGGTGAACAGCTGCTGTCTTCTGGCTCCTCATCATGTGACCAGCAACAGCCATCTTGGTGCAAGTTACATGATGACAAGTTACTAACTTGTACTTCCTCACCATGTGACCAACAGTAGGCATCTTGTTGTGGGTCACATTGTATCCAGTCACCATCTTGTGATTCCCCATCACATGATGACAAGCAGGCATCTTACAGCTGATCACCTTATAACTGCCTGCAGATGCCTGCTAGGCACTTGGTTCCTCAATGGATATCTACACCTCCCACTCTACAACCTTCTAAACCTCAATCCCTAATCCACCTATAGGATCAGGCTGGTCCTGAGGGGCTAGTTTGTATTCATGTTACCTCACCAAACTATCTCAGATTAACCATAAATTATGTTGCTTTTCTGCTGACCTACAAACTTATATTAGAGAGTTCCAATTTATAACTAATTCTAATGATTTACATTTCAAGGCTGTTTATAAGATTCTAAATACCACCCTCAACTCACAAGAGCAGGTTCTGCCATGACCCATGTGACTCCTGAGAGTCTTAGGGTGAATGATCACAAGAGAATGAGAAAGTGAAGAAGAGACAAAGCTGGGGTCAGGTGGAGCCCTTACCCTTCTGATGGGAGGGAAGGCACTGCTCAACCAATGTAACATGTTTATTTATATACTGGGAAGGGTAATGTCAACTTCAGTGCCTCTGCATTGCAATTCATTGCTTGGCTTGTCTAGGAACTTGGTGTTTTTCTGAACTGTAGCAACTTCTTAATGTGGCTGAGCACTCTTTGTTTTTGGTATGGTCATGTCCTGGTCATGCCACATCCCTGCACATGTAGTCAGTTTCCATCTTCAATATTTCCCAACAAGGCTCAATTATAGCAGACAACTTGAAAGGAAGCCAATCACAGACATAAAGCAAATACTGCTGAGAATGACCCAGGGCCTGATATGGTGCCTGAACAGCACCCTATCAAAATGGAGAAGGTTCTAATAAAGTACATAAGATGGTTGAATGTACAATTGTGAGCCTTAATACAATAGCTCACAAACATACTAACTATACAAGCTTTTAGGACAGGTCCAAGAGTCTAATGAATACACTGCTATGTTTCTAAAACATCTTAGGGACACTCTAATTTAGTTTACTATTCTAAAACAAGACTCTCATGAAAGTACTCTCCTTACTAACCAGTATTTTATTTCTGAGTCAGACCTGACATTCAGACAAAACTACAAAAGGCTGAACTTCACCCTGCATCCTATACGTAGAACTGGAAATACCAGTGATTATATATGGGCTTGCCTGGAGCCTTCTACTGCTTATATAGAGGGAGTTGCCATGTCCACAGCCCTAAAAGGAAAAATTTACAGTCAGTTTTTAAAGGAGGTCCACAATGGTAATAAACAAAATGGTAATAAGATAAATACCGGCAAAGGCTGCTTTAATTGTGGAAAAATGGATCATATAAGAAAAAATTGCCCTGAAGATAACAGTGGGTCAGAGGAAAGCAGGGAACAGCACCCTAATAAACCAAATTCTCTATGTCCAAAATGCCCAGAAGATGGTAACAAACAATAAAACCAGAAATCTAAATATATGAGTATATGCTAAGTCCTATGATAAAAATATGTTACAGATAACAATTTGTCCTTTCCAAATTCTTTTATAAGAGATCTCTGCTAATTGACCTATAATAAATCTGACCAGTCTATTTATAATTATAAATTCTATGATTGTAAAAACTAGCATAAGTCAGCTTGGTTAAAATATATTTGAGTGCACTCTGATTGTGTAAGATGTTTGTCAGTCTGGTTGTGTATCTGTCCATTTGCCCATTTTGTAAATAGCTGTTCCTTTTTATTTTGAGCTCAATAATTTTTCTCTTTATTACATTCTTGGATCATTTAATCAAAGTTTAATTTGGATAATAGACTTAAAAAGCATGCTTCCACCTGGGTTCCCAGTTAGTCCAAATGTTGCTAAGATTGGTTATGTAAAAGTAATGTATATTGTTGTTCATCATAACTTGAGAGTCTCTCATTGTTCAAAAATAATATGTTAAATGTTATAATTGGAGTTGTCTTAAAAATGTATATATATATGTGTATATTTGTATTATTAAGATGATAATTAAACAAAATCCCTTAATGTGAGGGGGGATTGCTGGACAGGACTTTGATGAATAAGAAAGTGGCCACCTGGTAACATTTTTAACCAGCTCTTGTTCATTGATTAGAGGCCTCAGTGATCTCCATAGCCTTAAGGGAGACATCCCCAACTATAGTTATATAAAATATTATTGTAATATGTTCACATTGGTCATCATCATCAATAATAATAATAATAACACAGTAAGGTTTTTTATTTAAAAATGCCCATACAAGGTTTTCATACAATTATGATACATTGTTATTAACCCTATGGTATATTTATGTATTCATGCTTCCAGATGTACAGGTTTTCCAAAATGTGAAACAGGGATTGTTTATGGTGACAATATTTTGTTTCAGATTCAGACCTCAGGCTGTAACAAAACTTATGAGATGTACATCACACTAAAGGTAAACAAGTTAGGTAAAAGCCTTTATATATTAGATAGGGATGATTGATCCAAAAGGGGACATTTTATGTTAAAAAAATACAAATTCAAGTGTGTTAAAAAGTCTCCATTTTTACCATTATTAGCATATAATGTATGCTCTTTTTATAAATAAATATTGAAATAAGAAGCCAAATGAAGCTGAAATAAATTTAAATGAATTCTTAAACTTTAAATAAATGTAGTATTCAAAAAAGGAAATACTGTTCCTCGATATGCACATCTAAAATCGAGACAAGATTACTAAAAATTTAAAATCACTTTAGGATCCAAATAATTCAATCGTAGATTACTTGAACTGTTTCTCTGGTCTGAGCAATGAATATAAGCCTTCTCCTTTTTCATCCTTGCACCTCTTGATTTTGTTACTTATATTATCAATATATTGCCAAAGTTTATACTCCTATGTTGTTTTTAATTATTAGATATATTTAAAAGTGATTCAATAGTCACTTAAGATTTTCCAGATATCTTCCCTTTTCTTATTTTTCAGTCATGTCTTAGTAGCTGAATTTTATTCTCAAGTATGTTATACATATTTTTGTGATAGTTTGGTTTGATTTTAATGAAGAAGAATGCATGAGTGAGTATTCTTCAGACTTTTTTCATGATTGAAGACATCTATCTGCTGTACTATTGCAGTTGTATAACTTATATAAATAAATACTTCGTATATTTTGGAGGCTTACAAAAATGTGTCATAATTGTCACGTTACAACATTAGGTATGGTTTTGATTTCTATTTTCTGTGTCAAATATATAACAGTTTGTCAACATTCTACAGGGATTCAAATGTTAGAACATCCATGGTTGTTTTAAAAAAAATAATGGTTTTATTTTATGTTCTAAAATGTTTGATATTTAGGTAAGATAATAATGTTATATTTTCTGCCTCTACTACATTGTACTGTTAACAATCTTTACTTCTGGATGTTCAACAACTAAGGTTTAGAGACCAACAATTGGAGAGACAGCTAAACTAAGAAGTGCTATGTAGGGGTCCAAGACATTTCTTGAGGAGATTCAACTGACCTTGATAGATAACAAAAATTGATTGTTTTTAAAACAGATCTCACTTTGACTTGGTCTTAAATATCCTGCAGAAAACATACAGCTACTAAAGGTATATAAACAATGCTATAAGACTATGTTATAAAAGAAACTGAAATCACTAACATCTTCTGACAATTGCCAGCTACACTGGTAGCTGACTACAGTTATGGATTAATGGGCTACATAGGGTTGCAATTGTGGAACACAGGAACTTTTGGGCCATTGCCTCCTGGAACTTTAGGTTTAATAATAGGAAGAAGCTCCAGTTCTAAAGCAGGATTAAGTGTGCTTCCTGGAATAATAGATTCAGACTATCAAAGAGGAATAAAAGTAATGGTCAATCCTCTAAAAAAGACAATTCAACTTTTTCTGGGACAGAGGATTGCACACCTGATCCTTCTGCCCATAATTACAAATAATAATAAAGTTCTTGTGCCTCAAAAAATGATCAAGGATTTAGATCTTCTGATATAATAGCTTGGGTACAAAAAATACATCAGAGAGCTATGAAAGAAATCATAATAGAGGGAAAAACAATTATGGGGCTGTTTCCTGTATAGCTTCTGCCTGGCCTACTACTCACAGCAATTCATCCCTTATTGGGTTAGGGGTGGCTATAAACATTGCTCATAGCTTGAGTATACTTCATTGGAAGTTGGGGGAATTAAATGGGACATTTCACCCTTCTGCCATTCCATCCTTACCATTCACTTTGTGGAGGAGTGATTTGCTCTCTCAGATCAATATGACATTGGAAATTCCTGAAGTTGATGAACCAGCTTCTTTTTTATAATTAGGGCCACTGCTCCCTATTATGCTGATCCAATCCAGTGGCATTCAGATGAACCAATGTGGGTGGAGCAGTGGCCTCTTAATCAGGAAAAAATTACAAGCAGCTACTCAATTAGTAAATGAACAGTTACAATTGGGACATATGGAGCCTTCAAATTGTCCATGGAATACATCTATTTTTGTTATCAAAAAATCGGGAAAATGGAAATTATTACAGGATCTAAGAGCTATTAATAAAACTATGATTACCATGGGAGCTCTTCAACCAGGATTGCCCTCACCTGTGGCTATTGCAATAGACACCTTTGTATGTGTTAATAGACTTACAGGACTGTTTCTTTTCCATACCTTTAGATCCTAAAGATTATAAAAGGCTTGCCTTTTGTTTACCTTCACCTAATTTACAAAGGTCATATCAAAGATTTGGACCAGACACATTACAAACTTCCAGATGAGGATATGCTTGTGTGTTTCCACAGGATGCAGAATCACCAATCTGGATCCCTGACTGGCTCATCTGTCCCTACCAGGAAAAGAAAGATGATGCCACAGTGGCCGCAAAAGGAGACTCCATCCAGGTCTACCCCGGATGAAGAAGCAGAGGAAATCGCTCAACTTAGGGTAAAAATGGCCAGACTTAAACTTGATCCTTCCTCATCTGTGCAGGCAAAATCCACTCGTTCAGCTAGTATACCCACATGGGGCAATTAAAGCACCTTACTTCAGATGCTGAAACAGTGGTTTCCCTGAATGGAGAACCTAAGACTCCAACTACTTTATTCCTGGCAGTGTTAACATTGCTTGCCTGTCAGGTATCTCATGTTTCAGCTGACGATTCTTATTGGGCTTATATTCGTGATCCTCTTCTTTTACATCTTACCACATGGGGAGAGAAAAACTTAAAAGTATTTACCAATAATACAGATCTAATGGGAGGAATTCCTAATTCTCTCATTTCACATAAGACTACTTACAACTTAACTTTTGAAGGATTTTCAGATGATGTCCCTTTAGGTTTTGTTACCACCGGGCACCCCCTACCAGGATGCCTTCCTATTAATTATAGAACATTTGTTACTGACTCCCCAGGAAAAAACAACCTCAGATATGTGTGGACATTAAGTATAGTTACAATGGGATATCATACTTACAATGAAACTTATATAAATATTACAAAATCAGATTCCATTCTATCCTTGGAATCTTGCATTACTAAATATCCAGATAAATATTTGTACTGGAAGACAAATTATAAGAAAACTGCTTTTCCCCAATGGCTTGACTGTGGATTTGAACATGCTGTTACTACTTTTAAGCCAGTGGGAACCAATATCACCATTATGAATTTCCCAGTTTCATCTCCAAATTTTAATTATACAGAGTCTTTCACAAGAGAAACTAATAAATTTGTGGTTAATAATAGTTTGCCCATGAATCAAGAACATATTCATAGGTGGTTCTCCCCAGGATGGGTGACACCTATCTATCAGAGCTTTTCTCCTAAAAGTAGCAAAACAGACATATCCAGAATTGTTTAAACTGTTAGCTGCCACTAATATGATGTTACTGTATAGACCAACTAGTAGTAAACCTGATCCTCTAGCAATAATAGCCTGTGTAAATACTCCACATGCTATTTTTTAGGAAATGATAAAATTTTGAATGTTACACTTGTTAATTCTGTTTACCATGTTACATGTTTAGCTTGTTTGCTTACTAATTGTATAAATTCAGAATTACCTAGAAGTTACAATACTTTTCTTATTGTACATCAGTCATCACATGTTTTGATCCCAGTTAAGTAAGAAGAATGGTATGATGATTCAGGATACTGTGTAATTCAGAATCTTAATCAACTTATGCATCCTAAACGTTTTGTTACAGCTCTTATTTTAGGAATTGCTGCTCTAATAAATATACTTGCTTCTCTCACCACCTCTACTATGGCTTTGATACAAGAAATCCATACTGCTAATCACATTAATGATCTGTCTCACAATGTAACAATGGCCTTCATTATACAAGAGAAATTAGATAAGAAGTTAGAAACTTGAATCAATGCATTAGAAGACACAGTTATCTATATAGATAATCAAATTCAAAATATAAAAATCCAAATAACAACCAAATGTCTTGCAAATTACAAATGAATTTGCATTACACCTTTCCTATATTCCAATTCCTCAGAGCCATGGTATAAAGTAAAAATTTATCTTCAAGGGTTATGAAATAATACCAATATGTCTTTAGATATTAAAGCTTTACAAGATAAAATTAGACAGTCGTGCCCTACAATTAAATGCTGGTAATGCTTTAGCTGAGAGTTTATACTTATCAATTCAAAATGTCATTAATTTTGCCATCTGGTGGCCAACTTTTGTTGGGAGTTTCCATTGTAATAATTCTGATTATTATTTTTATTTTTCCAGTCAGCAGAAAAAAAAAGGAGGGGGGAGATGCCATGCCCTTTTCTACTCATGTTCTGTTGACAAAGTCCAAGCATGAAAAAAAATAGACCAGTGTTCTGTTGACAAGGTCCAAACACAGACCTGTGTTCTGTTGACAAGATCCAAATACAGACAGTGTCTTCTGAGAAAAGGTCGCAACATAAAAATTGGCTTTGTGGAATGGGTTAATGCTTCTTGAGAACTACTGTGTTAATTTGTGCTCTGACACAGTTTGGAGAATTTCTCTCCTTCTTTCTCATGCACAAATTTAGTAAACAAAGTACAGAAACTCCCTAAGAACAAAGGGATAATTTACAAAATGTTTTTCGACAAATGGTGTAACTGTCTGACATTGAGTCAGACCAAGATCAAGGTTATATTAGAAGTTTGGGCCGGGCGTGTTGGCGCACGCCTTTAATCCCAGCACTCGGGAGGCTGAGGTAGGCGGAACATTGTGAGTTTGAGGCTGGCTTGGGCTACAACGCAAGCGCAAGGCTGGCCTGAGCTACATAGTGCGACCCTGCCTCAAAAAACCAGGGCCAGGAGTTTGGCTCAGTGCCTTAAGCGCTTGCCCTGGCAGGTGCGAGGTTGTAAGTTCAATCCCCCGGTGCCGCAAAAAAAAAAAAAAAAAAAAAAAAAAGAAAGAAGTTTGGGAGCCTTGAATGATAATAGTAATGACCAGCTGTCTGGGACTGTCTGGGAACCTCTATACAGAGAGGCCAATATATGTTACTATGTTTTGAGGGAGACAGGGTAGATAGTACATCCTTGCAGCTGCAAGAACATCACAAAGAGATGGGCAGGCTAAATCAGAGCTGATTATGGTTTTGTGTTTTGCAGGTTTTTATTTAGGCTACCACAATGGAGCATTTATTAGTAACAAAAACACACTTCAAGGTCTTTAAATTTAAAACTTTCTGCCTATGCTGATGAATCACGTAACCATAGAAACCAGGTAACCATAGATACACCTGTTGATTTTGTTCTTTTATCTAAACTTTCCACCCTGGCCAAAAAAGAAAGTATATATTATTCTATTAGAGCTTGCAAAAGTAGTAGTAATAGTAATGGTAGTCATAGTAGTAAAAGTAATAAATGAAGCAGACTCAAGCAGTCTCTGAGCTGTTTGTGTGTCTGTTCTCCATGCGCCAATGCTCAGCCCAACTTCAGGGACTCTGTGGACCTAGCCTGGCTGGACTGTTGCACACATTCTTGCTTTTACTCTTTCAGATGGAAAAATAATTGTCTCCTGTAACTTAACCCCTCCCTACTCCATGCTGATTTTTCAGATTCCCTACTGTCACCTTAAACCTTATGCCCAAACCTGGGGTAAGGAAAATCTAACCAAAATGTAGTAATTTTCCAATCTGACAATATCTGTTGTTATAAACAGGGTCTGGATATAACTCCCTGACCTTAGACGATACTTCAATGACAGTGTGCCAATCCCTACTGGTTTTATGTCAACAGGTGGGAATGTGAAATCATCGCATGCTTGCAAGAGGAAATATTTGGAAAAAGTCAGATCCATTCTTCTTGGCTCCAACACGTTATAGGGAAGATGATACCAAATAAATGGGTAAGATTCAGAACTAAAAATGTACCACATTACCAGTATCTCGTGAGAAAATCTTGGGGCCTTTATTTCTGTGACCATCATGGCTATGACCTAAGTAATCAACCCAAAAAGACAATGTCCTCACTATATGGGTAAAACCCATAATCCCACAACCAGCATCAAAATCTCAGTAATACCTACCACAATTAATCACTGACACAAGTATTCCCACACCAAACTAAATCCGTTCCCCAACTTCTGCCAGAAACATATGGTACTCTGTCACACTCCACAAATCTTACAGAGTGCTGGCTTTGTGTTCCATACTAACAAAATGTTTATATGCCTGCCTCCACATGTTGAAATGCCTCTTACCTATCCCATTCATAATCCAGTTATAGTAGGACCTCTCTCTCCCTCTCTCTCTTTCTCTTTCTCTCTCTCTCTCTCTCTCTCTCTCTCTCTCTCTCTCTCTCTCTCTCTCTCTCTCTCTCTCTCTCCCTCTCTCTCTCTCTCCCTCTCTCTGATTCTCATAACTGGATGACTAATTTCACTTGCTTGGTATCTTTGTTCCAAAATTCTTCTAACCAAATAGGGGGGCCTTCCCCATTGCACTCATAACATTACCTCTAACCAGAACCTAGCTGTCTGTCCACCCCAGGGCTGGTTTATAGAATGCCAGACAGGGGCCTTTACTTGTCTCCCTCCTCAGTGGGCAAGGTCTTGCATGCTAATCCTTCTATTTCCAGAACTACCAATAAGCTCTCAGGAGGCCATGGAAACATTTCCTTATCCCAACTTCACTATACATACTTTACCCAGGAAACAAGGGCCATGCATGCTCAATTTCTTTTTGGTGCAGGTATTCTCTCTATACTTGGAGGTGGCCTTGTGATGTGGGGAATAGGCATGACAGTCCATCTTTATCATGAACTCTCTCTGGAACTTCACTAACAGCAGACACAAACATCTCCATCCACTCACTTCAAAACCAAGTAGCCTTACAGCAGTCACTCTCCAGAACCAACAAGCTCTAGATGGCCTTACAGCAAAAGAGGAAGGTACATATTCCATGTTAGTAGAAGAATGTTGTTTCTTTATAAATGAGTTAGGAATCATCACGGACAAGTGAAAATTCTCCCTGGGTGCTTGGACAAAAGGCAGCAACTTTTAGTATATGGATATCCTTCTCACTATAGTCCTGATGGAAAGAAATATTCAGATCATGGGCACCTTTCCTCCTACTTCTCCTGAGTCCTTTAATTATGATAATGACCTGCCACCTACTAATACCTTGTTTTAAAAACTTTTTTCATGATTTCTCCAACATAGGATGTGAGCAATCACTAAAGATGAGCTCCTTGTCTTGGCTGAAATACCTGGTATCAGCTTCAACACATATGTCAACTCTCCTAACCACCAACATGATGCCTCCATCCAGCAGGAAGTAGTCAGAGAGAGTAGCTGCCTTTCTGAACAACAGAAAGATGGGAATGAAAAGTTTCTGCCCTAGTATAAATTACTGGATGTTATGGTGGTGGTTTAATATGGAGGAAAGCCAAAGCAAAAATGACACTTAGCCTGATGATCAATTTCTTCTCCTCCTACAGCCCTGAGTACTACTTCCTCTTTCCTTTCCCATGTGCACAAAGAGAATTCCAGTCAATTCCTCATGGATCATGAATATCTGCTGCTTCCAGTCAGAGGTCACATAACCTTTAGTTCCCTCTGTATCCTGCAGAGGAGAAAGCCCAACCCCATGAGGTGTACATTCACCTCCATGTCCTCAATAAAGGCTTTTTGCTTCTCTATTATACCTAACACCTGCCATGTGCTGAGAAGCAAAACCCACTAGGGTCAACCAAACCTTTCAATGGCCCTCTCACCAGCAGCTCCAAAACACTCAGCCTGGGGCTGGGAAGGCAAGACAAGATGTGGTTCTGGAAAGGTGGAACACAACTCTGGCATGCCCAAGTCTCCTCAGGTCTTCCCATGACCTACATGCACTCGTTATGCATCAAAAGTTTACAAGGCATTGGCACTGCCTGTGCTCAGATCCCAACACCACTAGGGTTTCAAGGCCAGATTGCAAGCACATCCTACATGCCCCATTCCTGGGGTCAACTGGATGTGAGCAATCACTAAAGATGAACTCCTTGTCTTGGCTGAAATACCTGGTATCATCCATATTGCCACCTGCTTGCATATCAGCCAGTTGTGACTACCACCTCTATGTGGGGAGATGAGGGCTAAGGAGAGCCCAAAGTGCCTAAATACAAAATGCATGTTTTTGTATCTTACCACAAAAATTCCTCATCATCCTGAGGGTCTAAAAATAGTTAAACATACTCACAATTTAAATTTTAAAAAAGAAAATGGGAGAGTTCACCTCATAATAGGTCTCACTTGGTAGCACATACTCTTTTCAAAAATATTTAAATTCTAATAAAGATGAAACTGCCACTGCAGAAAGATAATACAATCATATAAAGGCCAAAAAATTCTTTGGAAAATTCTTCACACTGGACTTTGAAAAACTCTTCACACTGGACAATAAAAGCACCCAGTCCAGTGACAATTTGGGATTGAGCGTATGTTTACATTTTTCCAGGAAATGCTAAATAGCCTATTTGGGAACCAGTGTGTGCTGTCCAGCTGTATCACAGACCCTAACCCAAAGAAGGAGTTGATTCCATCTCAAGAAATTGAAGCTTGGTCCTATGACACTGATGCCTCAGGGACCACACCATAACCTATAGGAAAGAAAGAAGCTAGGATGCAGCTTAATTAACCCAGGATGCCCAGGAGATGGTGTATTGGGTGATAATGCAGTGTACCCCCAAGTCCTCATATAATTTTGATGGGGCTGAGTTATTAGTTTGTTATTGGCTTGTTGATTGACAATGTGATTGCTGTGCCCGCCCAGGGGTGGAGCTGACATACAGCATAAGGGAAGGTGGGTCATCCTCTTGTTCGCTTCCGCTTCCGTCTCTCTCTCTCTCGCCAGCGCGGCTTGTGGCTTGCAGCTTGCTGCTGCCATGAACTGTAGCCCTGTCATGCCACGCTATCTTGGAGACAACTTATGGACTGAAACTCCCAAGAAACTGTAAGAATAAACCTTTCCTTCCCTAATTTTGGGCATCACGTATTTTGTCTCGGCAACGTGTGAAAAGTAACTAAGACAGATGGTACCAAAAACAAAACCCAAAGATCAAAATAGGTAATAAGAACATATAGAGATAACTAAAATGTTAATGAAAGTAGTGGACACAAAAATTACTATCATTCTTAAGCTAAAATACAAAAATATATGTTAATTATTGGTTAGATTTTGTCCTTTCCAAATTCTTTTTTTAAAAGAAATCAGTGATAATTGACCTACAACATTCTGACAACTCAGTTTAAAGTTATAAATTCTAAACTTGTTAAATCTATTGTAATACAATTTGGCTAAACATATATTTAACTGCATTTTGATTTTGTAAGTTGTTTGTCAGTCTGTCTGCGTATCTATTGTCTGTTTGTATAGTCTGTTTGTTAGCAGTTGTTGGGAGTCATCTGAGCTACTAATCATTCACACATGTGGACCCAAATCACAAGTGCCCATACAGGAGTGCCCAATTGGCACTGAGCACCTGAGAAACACCCTGAGTCATAGGGTGCTGCAGGTGAACAGATGATTTAGCCCACAGAATATGGGGCATAAGAAATGAGTTAGTTCAGCCAAGGAGTATGATACAAGTGTTTAAATAGCCTGCTGAGAATTTAGAAAGTTCTCATAAACACAGACAACTTGTGCACTTGCTTCTATGTCTGTTTAAATCTGTAAAATTGTCTGTCCATGTTTGTCTATTTGTCCATTCTGTAAACAGTTGTTTTTTATTTGAGCACAAAAAATTTTGCCTTTTCTTTATTTTGTATTTTTGGATCATTTAACCAAGGTTTATTTGGGCTATCGATTTAGAAAACATGCTTCTATCTAGGTTGTCAACTGGTCAAAATGATGAATAATTTGTTCATGTAAATGTAATGTATATTGTTGTTTATTACAGATGAGATTCTCTCACTGTTTAAAAATTAATGGATTAAATGTTATGCTTGGATATTGCATAAGTCATCAAACATTAAGAAAATTAAACAAAAATCCCTTACAGTTGGGATTATTGGACAGGGCTCTACTTAGATAAGAAAGCAACTGCCTGGTAACATTTAAACAGTTCTTGTTCATTGATCAGAGGTGCCAGTGATCACCATACTTTTATGGGAACACCCAAAATAATTTATAAAAATATATTACTGTAAAATGTTCATATTGGTCATTGTCTAAAGAAATAAAGAAATTAGGCTTTTGATTTAAAGATGTCCATACAAATGTTTCATATGGCTATGATAGATTGTTTTTAACCCCATTGTATATTATTGTATTCATGCTTCCAGATCTACAAATTTTCCAAAATGTGAAACAGGGATTGTTTAAGGTGACAGAATTTTGTTTAAGATTCTGACATCTGCCTTCAACAAATGCATATGAGATGTACATCCTACTGAAAGGATCAAGTTAGGTAAAAGCTTCTTTGTATTAGGTAGGAATGATTGACCAAAAAAGGAGTATCCTATGTCAAAAACGCAAATTTAAAAGTTATAAAATATCATGATTGTCTTGCTATAACTTTGTATATGGATTTAAATTGTCACAGAGAGATCAACCAAACAAAAAATCAGCAAAGAAATAGCAGAACTGAATCAAGCTTGTGAACAAATTGACCTAGTAGATGTATACCGAGTATTCCACTCATCAACATCAGAATACACATTCTTCTCAACTACACATGGGTCATTCTCTAAAATAGATCATATGCTGGTCCACAAAACAAGCTTAAGTAAATGCAAATGAACTGAAATATTTCCATGCATATTATCTGACCCAGCGCAGTAAAATTGGAGATGAATGACAAACAAACCTACAATAACCACATAAATACATGGAAATTAAACACTACCCTCCTAAATAACCAATGGGCCACAGAACAAGTTAAAGAAGAAATTAAAAAAATCTACAATTGAATGAAAATGCAAATACAAATTACCAGAACCTGTTCGATACAATGAAAGCAGTCCTCAGAGGGAAATTTATAGCACTGAACTCTCATATCAGAAAAATGGAAAGAATACACATAAACAACCTAATGCTGCACCTCAAACTTCTAGAAAAAGAAGAGCAAGTCAAGTTCTAAATTCTCATTTTCTGTATAAAATATACAATTTTTTCCTAACATTCTGCAGGTATTCTAATGCTACAACATCCATGGTTGTTACAAAATAATGGTTTCATTTTATGCTCTAAGACACTTGAGATTTAGTTAAAATGGTAATGTTAAGATTATTGTCTCTACTACAGGTACTGATCAGTTTTTCCTTCTGGATGTTTAACAACTGTGGTTTAGACATCAAAAATTTGAGAGATACAGGCTAACAGAATAGCCAACATCTTGCCCTTCTCAGATCAAAGAGGACACAGGACAAAAGAGAACATCTGCTGCATTATTCAATACTTAGTGATTCTCTGGGTTCTGGATCAAGAAGATTGTGAGAACACAGAGGAAAATGATCATCAGCTTGTCATGTGCCTATGGAGAGTTACCATAATGAAAAAATGTTTCAAGCTTTCCCAGAAAACCCCTTGGTCAACCGAAGGCCATGACTCATCCAAATGGCTGACACTGACAGAAGAGCTAGCAGGTGTTATACATGATTCTAAGGTAATTCCTGAGAACAGTTAACTAATGTTGACAGATAACAAGAGACTAACTAAATTTAATACAGGTCTCAATTTAACTAGGTCTTCAACATCTTTCAGAAAACAATAACTTTAAGAGATATAACACAATGTCATAGTAATATGCTAGCTATAACAGAAGCTCAAATTACTAGCACTTCCTAACAATTGATGGCTACAGTACTGTCTACTTTTATGGATACATAGACTGTACAGTGTTTAAATTGCAGAAATTCTCTTAACACAGCTCCTCCAGCTTTAACAGGCCACCTATCCTGTGCAACAACAAAACAAAAGAGACGGATATGTGGGAAGAAGATGAATCTGGAAATTGACCATGCATATAAGGTTGGGTTATGGCCATCCCAAGAACAATGAGCACCCAAGGCAAGCCACATAAAGAAGCTGCTTCAGCCTAGAAAACACCTAGCCCAAAGAGAATCTGACAGTGGATTGCTAGGACAATGGTGTGTCACATAACATTAAGTTGCAAAAAGATGTAAATTTCCCTAGAATGAGGATGCAGTTCCTTTCCTCCCATTTGGAGAGTAAGGGCTCAACCTGAGCCCAGCTTTGTCTATTCTTTATTTTTGCATCCTCTTACAATATTTTCCCTAAGGGTCTTCAAGTGCTTAGGTATAGAAAGGATTGTTATCATAAAAAAATCCTGATCAATGCTGGAGGGAAGCGATGTAGAACATTACATGTTGATATATTGCAGTTCTATATTTACTTTCATTCATTCTTATGGGGAATTATGATGCACCGTTACAGTAGTTTCAATATTTCTGCTCACAGAATAGCATCATTCTGGGTATTGAGTTACATTGCTCCCAGATAGTCTTTATTGGGGAAAAACACAAGTAGTTGCAGGGTGCTTTTCTGCACCAGGAATGCATAGCCGTGTAGGTGTAAACTGCCTTTCAACCGAACAAACAGAAATCAAACGTGTACATCTCAGTTAATTGCAGAAAGATACACTCCAAAGTGTTCATATCTGTTGTGTTTTCTGAAATAAACATATCCTGAAATTGACCAAGCTGTGTAACCTTCCATGCTGAAATGATACAATTCCATATGTCCTTCTATTCATTCCTGTGGAGAACTATGGAGCTACAGTTGAAGTAGTTTCCACACTTTCATTCATAGAGTAGGATCATTCTGGAAGTTAAATCACACAACTCTCATGGAGTTCTTAAAAAGCACGTTTCTTTCCACAAGGGCTGCATATGCACATTGCCTTTCATCATTATAAACTGAGAAACTAAACAAGTGTACTCTTTGGTGGAGTACTACTTAGCAACAAAGAAGGATAAACTTGAGAATTTTATAGATAAATGGATTCAAATTGAGACCATATTCATAAGTGAAATTAATCAGTCCAATACATGTAAACATTGTATTGTCTCACTAGTATGAAAAGATGAGCAAGTAAATCATACGTAAACATAAAATAGATATTGTGAGTTGAGAAGCAACTTTTCAAAAGTAAAGACAAATGATAGGGAAAAGAAGAACTTAAAAAGGGAAAGCTGTATACAAAAGATAGGATAGTTATAAAGCTACTTTCCTTTAGTTCCTTGCAAAGAATATTTTCTGCTAATATTGTGAAAATGAAATATTATTCCTGTATCTTATAGTCTGAACAACTACAAAGATAATGCATAATGTATCAACTTTTGTAATGATCCAACTGTCCTGTTTTGAACACCTGTTTCATGGTTATATTTATCTTTATTCTTTTTTAACCTTATATTTTCTGCACTATCTATATATATAAATTTGACTTATGAGTATAGTCTTAGGTTGCAGGCATTTCCCAATAAAAATTTCAAGAAGAGGCTAAATAAAATATTTTATATGTAAGACAGCTAAGGTAACTGTAGTACTAATGTCAGTAGTTCATGGAAGGTAGCAGTTAATACTTACATTGATCAAATTTTCATGCCTATTACTGGTTATCTGAGAAACTGTTTTGAAAATTGCAACTTGCAATATAGTAATCATTGTTAATTTCCTACCATCTTGTTTTGAAATCCTGTATTGTTTTTGGTTTTGACTTTGTTTTTGTTTTTGTGGTTGGTATGGTTTTTTGATGGTTTGTTTGCTTCTGGATATTACTAGTGTTTATTTTTCTCTTAAAAAAACTTGTCAATACATAAATCCATAAAAATCCTTGCTGACAACCTTATACCTGGCAACTAAACATACAACCTGACACCAAGAGATAGGAAAATGAGTAGGGAAGAATGCAAGATCTAAAACCAGCTTGAAAAGTTTGGAATTCCAGTTCTACAAAAATTCAATTGTACAAAGGTAAATAAGTTACTCCTCCTATACTTCTGTCACATACCTGACCCCATTTTTTGTAGTTGTGCATCTTCCGTAAGATTTAATATATAACTTGGGTTAATAATATAATTTGTGCATGATCCCTTTAATTTTAACTTTGAATTGTCTTTTATCAGGGTTATTCCCATCCCCTTCCTTCTGGGTTACAATTGCTATACCCAAAAAATTCCCTCTTGGCAGCATATGTGGTAGATATTTGTGATGTAACAGCAAAAAATTTGTGATGTGATGTATGCTCACAGAGAAAGGGTGGGTGTTGCTGCACTTTGGGCTGATTGAGGCTCAGAGAAGTTGAAGCGTGGATGTACCTTAGCTCTGAAACAAAGCTGTAGTTGTCACTAAGTGCCCCAGGTAGGTTGCACAGCCCATCTTTCCTCCTGGAGTTAAAGCAGCACAAAGCAGACATTTAGGTTCCTCCCAACTCTTATCTTGTCCAGGTTCCAGTTTCTGTGAAGTTCTTCAGTTCCTGTCAACTGTTGCTTTCTTGTGCCTACTGGTGATGTTTTCCCTCACTGAAGGGTTCATGAGAAGTGTGAAAATAGTGGAAAACAGCAGTTTCTAATTGCAAGATAACACTTTACAAGTCTGTAGAGTCCTAGATAAATTTGTACTGGTTTATTTTTTCTAGTCTTGCTCTAAACTGTTTTCCCACTTTCTCCAATGTATGTAAATTTCTCCTATGTGTGCAAATTCACAGCTACTTCTTCTGGAAACAGAGGACATGTCTTTTATAAAACAAAGTGAGAAATTGTATCAACTGTGAAATCTTTACATTTGTAACTTTTGCTTTCTATAATGCAGCAAGCGTTTCTATGTACAACTGTCACACTTATGATCTGTTTTGCCAAATGTTTTACACCTGATGAAAACAATACTGCCAAAATCAATGCAGTGCTCTCCTTTGTCACTCACCTGAGTGTGTTTTGTTTGTTTGAGGAGTTCACTTTCATAGAATAATTAGTTTCTAGCACTGTGTTGCCTGGTCATATACCAAAATATCATGTAGATCAAATGTCTTGAAACTCTGGATGGAGGAAGGTGGGTGAGAAAGTCAAAATGAGGCAGGAAGTAAAAAGCTGAGGTCACATGGTCCCCTCTCTTCTAATGGGAGAAAGGAATTGCCCAGCACCTATAGTATATTTATTTATAAAATCAGCATAGGAAGAAGACTGCAGGTATTTTAAGGAGACAGTAGGATCTAGGAAAGTAGAATGTACATCTAGGAAAGGTAGAATGTCCAATCTTTAGCTAAACATCTTGCTTTGTGGTTTTTATGGAGGACAAGAAAGAAGTGTTTATATTACATCAAGTGAATGTAAATTGTGCATCAACTATAAGATGTATATGCACCTTGTGGGGCAATGCCAAACTCATGAGAAGCAGCAGCCTTGGCCTAGATAAACCAGGTACAGACTGTTTCATCCCCAACATGTTGCTATGAATGAAAACTGTGACTATTCACCTAGTAACAGTTTGACCTGTAATGTTGACTCTTTTGGTCCTGGAAGTAAAGAAGCACTGAAGAAATCAGTGATACATGTATGGGAACTCCTCATGCCAGAAAATACTTGGGACACTTGCTTGTTCTGCTGTTTCTTTTCTGTTTACTTTGGGGCAGGTACCAAGGTAAATGAAGGGAGCAAGGACTCAATGACATTGTGACATAACCAGTCTTGGTTAATTTTCTTTCTGTTCTTGAGACAAAATATCTGCTGCCCAAAATGAATGAAGTAAAGGCTTATTTAGCCTACAGTTTTTTGGAGGATTCAGTTCAAAACTTCAGCTGGCTCCAAGGCAGAGTGATGTAGTGGAAGGGCAACAATTCAGGGCAGGTGCAAACAGAAAGAGTGAAAGGGTAAAAGAAGGCAAAAAGGGGAAGCCCACTTCCTTCCCTCCCTTATGTCATAAACTGGTTACCCACCCCTGGGTGGGTGCAACACTCGCACAGTCAATCCCAGCATTAGACAATGAAGCAAAGACAAACACTAGATTCAGTTGCCTCCATGACTGCATGCAACCTTGGGAGGGCACCAAAACACAAACTATAACATTTTATCCCTAATGCCCCAAAGACCCATGTACATCTTTTATGCAAAATACATTTAGTCCATCTCCAACACTTGCCAAAGTCCTAACAGTTTCAGAATTGTTGAAAAGCCCAGGTCCCAAGTCTCATCTGGGATCCAAGACAAACACTTAGCTGTGAGCCTCTGTAAAAGTGAAAGCAAAATTACACTTTGATCATACAATGGCACAAGGCAAACATTACCATTCCAAAGGGTACAAACAGGGGGCTACAAAGAATTGGGACCAAAGGATGATCAAAATCCAGCATGGCAAACATTAAGTCCTCAGGTTCCTTGATCAGCATCTGAAGAAATCTGGTTGTAAGCTCCAAAGGGCTTCAGTGACTGCATCCTGCATGGCACTTTTAGTGGTTTTAGCTCCCAGAGCTTTTCTCTTAGGTCCACTCTGCTTCAATCTTCCAGCTTTCCTCAGATGATGCATGTTCCTGGTTTTTTTGAACTCCTGGGTTCTCCACTGCACCTTTGACTTCACATTCACAGCTTCACATATTGTCCTCTCAGGGGCACATTGCCTGGCCTCCTAGGCCTTCTGAAATCATGGCAAAAGCCTTTTTAACCTCAGAACTCATGCATTCTCCATGTGCCCAAAACCAGTGCCATGTGGATGCTACCAAGGTCTGCTGCCAGCTGGAGCAGTAGCCAGGGTTTCCTCTCACTTGGCTGTAGGGGTCCAGTGCCTGGATAGCTGAGCATTCTGAACTTGATTGTGAAGAATAAGCTTTTATGTCACCACCAGTCTGGAACCTGGTGTAGCCTGCATCAGAATTCTCCTCCAAGCAGTATCTTTCTTTTGTGCAGTGTTTAGGCTGCAAAGAGTGAAGACATGCAGCCTCTTCCCATGATGCCCCCAGGCCATGTTTTTGTTTTTTGTTTTTCATTTTTTGCTCTTTGTTTTTTGTTTTATTCTTCTCAGCAATCAAGATCTCAGCTGTGTCTTTACAGTCCACAACTTTACTGGAACTTTCTTTTTGACTACACTCACAATGTTTTAAATCATCTTGCTGGGATTTTTGCTCTTGATTTGCAACATAAATCTGCCATTGCCTTAACCTTCACTGTCTTGAATTTTTTCTGCCAGATTAATCAGTCTGCCATCCTTAATCTTAATCTCTCACAAAGACTCTGAACATGACCAAAATGCAGATAAACTTTCTGCCAAACCATAACAAGTATCATCTGGAGTCCAGCATCTACTGCAGTCCTTCTTTCCAGCAGAAAGCTCCTGAGCCTAGTTTTTACAAGCAGGCTCTCAATCAGAATTCTGGTCTCCTGAGATCTAACCAGAATCTCCCATAGAGAACAGCATAAACTGTTCAGAGCTATTCTTTCAGGTATATCCACAGCAATGACTCTACTTCTGGTACCAAATTCTGTCTTGGTTACTTTTCTCTCATTGTTGAGACAAAACATCTAATTCCCAAAATGAAGGCAGTAAGGGCTTATTTGGTTTACAGTTTTTTGGAGGTTTCAGTCCATACTCAGCTGCTACAAGGTAGAGTGGTGTGGCTGAGGGGCAACCATTCAGGGCAGCCACAAGCAGCAAGAATGAAAGAGCAAAAGAGGGCAAAAGAAAGAAGCACATTTCCTCCCTTCCCGTGTATCATAAACTACCTGCCCTTGGACATTTGCATTTACACTGCCAATTCCAGCACTAGAAAACAAACCAATTACAAATGCTAGATTCAGCAGCCTACGTGACTGCATGAGGCTTTGAGGGAACACCAAGGTACAAACTGTAACACTACCCATGTGCTTATCTCTTAAAATGGAAGCACAGAAAATGCTTATGGGCCAATATCAACAGTTTCCCAAGCCCTCAAGTTTAAATGGTGGAAAAGAAAACCTTAGAAATTATCTCCAAATTTGGCACAAAGATGTCCAAGATTTTTCTTCATTTGGTTAAATATATATTCTACAAATGTGTTTTAAATAACAATTCCAGCAACCCTGCCTCAAAAAACTAGGGCTGGGAGTTTGGCTCAGTGGCTTAAGTGCCTGCCCTGGCAGGCGCGAGGTTGTGAGTTCGATACCCAGTGCCGCAAAAAAAAAAAAAAAAAAAAAAAAAAAAAAAAAAAAAAAAAAAAAAAAAAAAAAAAAAAAAAAAAAAAAAAAAAAAAATTACAATACTCACAAGTTCTTAGAATTCATGTAAACTGATACATTTTGACAATCAGCAAAATGAGTAAGCAATGCTGTTGCCAGTCTCCACTTTCTTTCACACCCTGTCCCAGGCTATCCATATCACATCAACTGGTGTACTAGGTACAATGTCACTGACGGTACCTTTAGGAAGTTGGTGCCAATAGGTGGTAAAAGGCCAAGTTCCAAAATACAGAAGAACTGGGGACACTTTGGGAATGTCAATAATAGCCCCTGGAGTCTACGTTAGTGAAGATTTGGAAGGCTTTTGAAAGGTACTTGGTGATTCAGAGTCTCTCACTCCAATTTACATAATCAGAGCTCTTCTCATATGGAGACTTAAGCATTGTTCCAGTTATCATGCCAAGGATGTCAATTTTCTAAGTATGACTCAGCTAACAGTTTCTCCTGTCACTTTGATACAGTTTGAGAGCAGACTGTGCAACATTTCCATTTCTTTAAATCAGCTAAGTAGTTGGTATGATACGATAATGATCTGTTTGACTTAAACACTGAAAAATCAACAAGTTTAAAGTTAACAGATTTTACATGTTGATTTCATGTCTATCTATCCTCCGAAGACTTTTATTACATATTTTGTACTAATTTGCATTTATTTGTTATGTGGACATTCATACAGTTTAAGAGATTAAGGCCAGTAAAGATCATGAAAGAACAGCAAATTGCTATTGGGACACAAAGTTAATACCACACAGCAAATTTCTGAGGCATTACCATTCACATTAGGAACTTGAACTTGTAGAAAAGATAGGACAGAAGTAGTTCATGTCAACAAATCAATTCAACATCTGAGTAGTTTTTGCTGAAAGAGTACTAATTCTTAGGTCAAGGACATACTCTAATGAACATTCCAGAGAAGTGTGGATAGCCAGATCTTGAAATGTGACTCCCCAAAAAAGTCTCAGCATATCCAGGCATAGTGAGTTGCATAATAATCACATCATTTTCATGTATCTACAAGTAAATTGTTAGTACCATAAACGTGGACCCACACAACTGAAGTCAGTTTTTGACATTACATATTGTAGAGGCCAAATAAGTAGGTACTAGACAGTGCAGGGGCACCTGAGGTGGCAGCCACTCCTACTGTCTCTCTGCCTTCACTCAGAACCAGCTAAACCATGACTGAGTTGGTGGCCATTCCCATATCAATAAATGATGATAGAAAGAGGATGGAAAACGTGAATAATCAATATAGGAAAAGAATACCATACATGAAATAGCTCTAAACAGATATCTAGGGAATCAAAAATTTCATTGAAAGTTGGAAAAGCTTCAGTGAAACTGAAGACAGACTTTCAGACCTTGAAGACTATCAGGGTTGGTGACCATGAAAGGAAAGATCCCTTGAAAATAACAAAATACCAGAAAATAATTTAACACCTACATGTTGATGCAATGAAAAATAACATAAGAATAATGGGTGTCAATGGAAAAACAAGAGCCAACACAAACTTTTGGGAGTCATTGAAAATGGAAAATGATCATAGATGCAAAACTGGGGCATGATCATCCCCAAGAACAAAGAGCAACTTGGGAAAATCACATAATGTAACTTCTTCAGCCCAAAATCATCTAGCCCCAATATAATCCAAACAGTGATTGTTACAACACAACATCATATAACATTAAGATATTAAAATGTTTAAACACCTCTACAGTGATGGGGCTGTTCCTTTTCCATTAGAAAAGTAAAGGCTCCACCTGCACCAACTTTGTCTCTTGCTTTTTTTCTCGTCCACTCACCATGCTTCCCTCTAAAAAACATCTAGAGCTGTGCAGATCATAACAAATTAAGTTTAAAAAAATATTTGCACATGTAATAACATAAAAATTTCAAAGTAAAGAAAAAGAATCTGACAAACAGATAAATAAGGCTTATAAAATCCCAATTAACCATCACCAAAATGAAACTACACTGAGACATACAATAATCAGGAAACAAGAAATACAACACAAGAACAGAATATTATTATTATTTTATTTAAGAGAAAGAAAAAAACACATATAAGAGAGACAAAAAGCAAAAGAGACAAACAAATGACTAGAGTAAATGCACAACAATAAAATTACAGGTTTATAAAACAGGATGATGGAAACAATGGTTGCAATATTGTGAATCATTATCTTCAGAATGATTGTTTATGTTAACAGATATAGACATGTAAAATTGATCTAACCACGTGAGTATCAATTGTTCTCTCTAAATAACTAATACATTCAGCAGTATGTTTGTTTTAGTTATCTTACATATACATATATACAGATTTCTATCTTTTCCTTTTCCCTTCCCTCTTTCCCCTTTTTCCATTCCCAATTACTTTTGCTCTTCAAACTGTTTTTTAGCCTTACATAGTATTTCTTATAGATTTTGGATCATATATACTTTTTCAGTTTCTTACACTAGGGAGACAATACAGTATTTACACATGTGGGTTTGATTTATCTCACTTATGTGTATGGTCTCAAGTCATGTCCATTTATTTATAAAAGTCTCAATGTAATCTTTAATAGCCGAGTAGAACTCCATTGTATAAAAATACCACATCTTTTTAATCCAGTCTTTGATTGATGGGCACTTGGGTTGTTTCCAAGATCTGGCTATTACCAATTGGGTTGCTATAATCATGGGTGCACAGATATCACTGTGGCATAATATTTTCAATTCTTCTGGGAAAATGTTCAGAGGTGTGATAGCTGGGTTGAATGGGATGTCTAATCCTAGATTTTTGAGGAAACTCCACACTGACTTCCACAGTGGTTGTACTTGTCTACACTCCCAGCAACAGTGGAGAAGTGTTCCTTTTTCACCACAGCCCCTCCAGCATTTGTTGACGGTTGATATTTTAATCTTTGTTATTCTTTCTGGAGTAAGATGAAATCTTAGTGCTGTTTTAATTTGCATTTCCCTAATGACCATAGTTATTGAACATTTTTTCATATATTTATTTGCCATTTGTATTTCTTTCTCTGAGAAGTGTGTATTTCAGATGTCCATTTTTGGATTGGGTCCTCAAATTTTAGAGGCCTGATTTCTTTTAATTCCTTATACATTTTAGATAGAAATCCTTTGTCTGATGGACAACTGGCTAAGATAGTTTCCCAGTTCATGGGTTATCTTTCTTTTTTATTTAAGCAGGAAAAAAGACACATATAACAAAGACAAAAAGCAAAAGAGACAAACAAAATACCAGAGTAAATGCACAACAGCAACATTGCAGGTTTACAAAACAGGACAATAGAAACTTGACAATGGTTGCAATACTACACATTGCTATCTTTAAAATGGTTGTTTACATTAACAGATATAGACATGTAAAATTGATCTAATCATATGAGTATTAACTGTTCTTTCTCAATAACGAATACATTCAGTAGTCTGTTCATTTTAGTTATCTTACATATGCATATATACAAATTTAAATCTTTTCCTTTTCCCTTCCCTCTTTCCCCCTTTTCCATTCCCAATTACTTTTGCTCTTTGAGCTGTTTTTTTACCCTTATGTAGTATTTACTATACATTTTGGATCATATATATTTTTTCAGTTTCTTACACTATGGAGACAATAAGGTATTTACACATGTGGGTTTGATTTAGCTCACTTATGAGTCTCAAATCATGTCCATTTACTTATAAAAGTCTCAATGCAATCTTTCTTAATAGCTCAGTAGTACTCCATTGTGTAAAAATACCACGTCTTTTTTATCCATTCTTTGATTGATGGGCACTTGGGTTGTTTCCAAGATCTGGCTATTACCAATTGGGTTGCTATAACCATGGGTGTACAGATATCACTGTGGTATGATGTTTTCAATTCTTCTGGGAAAATGCTCAGAACTATGATAGCTGGGTTGAATGGGATGTCTAATCCTAACTTCTTGAGGAATCTCCACACTGATTTACACAGTGGTTGCAGCAGTCTACACTCCCACCAACAGTGGAGAAGAGTTCCTTTTCCCCCACAACCCCTCCAGCATTTGCTGTTGCTTCATTTTTTAATCTTGGTCATTCTTTCTGGAATGAGATGGAATCTTAGTGTTGCTTTAGTTTGCATTTACTGAATGACCATTGACGTTGAACATTTTTTCATATATTTATTTGCCATTTGTATTTCTTTCTCTGAGAAGTGTGTATTCATCTCAGATACCCAGTTTTGGATTGGGTCCTTGAATTATAGGGGCCTAATTTCTTTTAATTCTTTATACATTTTAGATAGAAGTCCTTTGTCTGATGGACAATTGGCTAAGAAATAGTCCCATTTCGTGGGTTTTCTTTTTCACTCTGTTGGAGATTTCCTTTGACGTGAAAAAACTTTTTAGTAAGATGAGATCCCAGTTGTTGATTCTGGGAAGTGTTTCCTGTGCAATTTGATTTTTGTACATGAACTTTCTGCCTACTCCTATGTCATCAAGATTTTTACCTACTCTGTCTTCTAGTAAGTTTAATGTCTCTGTTTTAGGGTTCAGTTTTAATATTCAGATCTTTGATCCATTATGACTTTATTTTAGTGCATGGTGATAGGCATGGATCTAGTTTTAGTTTATGGCATATAGAAATCCAGTTTTTCCAACACCATTTGTTAAAGAGGTTATCTTTCTCCCAATGTACATGTTAGGCCTGTTTGTCAAAGATGAGATGGCTAAGTGTGTTTATAGTTGTGACTGTATCCTCTAATCTATTCCATTGATCTTCAGGTCTGTTTTGATTCCAGTACCATGCTGATTTTATCACAGCGGCTTTGCAGTATAGTTTCAAATCGGGGATTGTGATGCCTCCTACCTTTCCTTTGTTGCCCAGAATTGCCTTTGATATTGTAGGTCTTTTCTGGTTAGACATGAAATTCTGGAATGCTTTCTCTAGCTCTGTGAGGTAGGCAAGTGGTATTTTGAGTGGGATTGCATTGGATCTGTATAATAATTTTGGTAGAATGGCCACTTTCACAATGTTTGTTCTTCCTATCCATGAACAGGGAATATCTTTCCATTTTCTGAAGTCTTCTTCGAGTTCCTTCTTTAGAATAATGTAGTTTTCACTGTATAGATCCTTTATTTCCTTTGTTAGATTGATTCCTAAGTATTTCATTTTTTTGGATGTTATAGTGAAGGATGTGGTTTCCCTTATTTGTCTCTCAGTGACTTTGTTGTTTGTGTACAGGAATGCTATTGATTTTTGAGTGTTCACCTTGTATCCAGCTACATTACTGAATTTGGTTATTGCTTCTAGAAGTCTAATGGATCTTTGGGGGTCTTGTATGTAGAGTATCATATCATCTGCAAATAATGATAGTGTCACTTCTTCCTTTCCTATTCTTATTCCCTTCATTTCTTTCTCTTGTCTAATTGCTCTGGCTAATATTTCCTCAACTATATTGAATAGGAGTGGTGATAATGGATATCCTTGTCTTGTTCCTGAATTTAGGTTGAAAGTTTTCAGTTTTTTCTCCATTTAGTAAGGTGTTGGCTGTTGGTTTATGATATATGACTTTTATTAGGCTGATGTAGAGACCATCTATTCCGATTTTCTGTAGGGATTTTATAATGAATGGGTGTTGGATTTTGTCAAAAGCTTTTTCTGCATCTATTGAGGTGACCATGTGGTTCTTGTCCTTGGCCCTGTTGATATGGTGTATTACATTTATTGATTTGCATATGTTGAACCATCCCTGCATTCCTGGGATAAATCTTACTTCATCATAATGTATAATCTTTCTGACAACTTCCTGTATTCTATTTGCCAGTATTTTATTGAGGATTTTTCATCTATGTTCATTAGGGAGATTGGCCTGTAAGTTTCTTTTTTGGTTGGGTCTTTCTCTGGTTTTGGTGTTGGGGTAATACTTGTTTCCAGGAATGAGTTAGGGAGACTTGATTTCCTTTTGATTTCATTGAAGAGTTTGAGGAGTGTTGGCATTAAGTCTTCCCTAAATTTCTTATAGAATTCAGCAGTGAACCCATCAGGGCCTGGACTTTTCTTTGTTGGTAGGGTTCTAATTACATTTTCAATTTCATTAGCTGAAATTGGGTTATTCAGCAGCTTTCCATCTTCTTGATTCAACTTTGGTAATTCATAGGTTTCTAGGAATCTGTCCATTGCTTCTGTGTTATCGAATCTAGGTGAGTAAATTTTTCAAAGTAGGTGCTGATGATCTTCTGTATTTCCACAGGGTCTGTAGTGATTTCACCCTTTTCATTTCTTATTGCATGGATCTGAGTTTTTTCTTTCCTCTTCTTGATAAGGTTGGCTAGGGGTTTATCAATTTTATTTACTCTTTCAAAGAACCAAGTCTTGTATTCATTAATTCTTTGTATTGTTTTCTTAGTTTCAATTGCATTAATTTCTACTCTAATCTTAATAATTTTCTCCATTCTTTGGGCTTTGGACTTGACTTGCTCGTCTTTTTCTAGAAGTTTTAGGTGCAGTATTAGGTTGTTTATGTGTGTTCTTTTCCATTTTTCTGATATGAGAGTTTAGTGCTATAAATTTCCCTCTGAGGACTGCTTTCATTGTATCCCACAGGTTCTGGTAATTTGTATTTCCATTTTCATTCCATTTTAGATATTGTTCAATTTCTTCTTTAACTTCTTCTGTGATCCATTGGTTATTTAGGAGAGTATTATTTAATTTTCATGTGTTCATGCAGTTATCATAGGTTTTTTGTCATTCCTTTTCAATTTTACTGAGCTATGGTCAGATAATATGCATGGAATTATTTGAGTTCTTTTGCATTTACTTAAGCATGTTTTGTGTACCAGTATATAATCTTTTTTTTGAGACTGACCTGTGGAGAGCTGGGATTGGAGACACTTCCGGGTTAGGCCTACTGTAAGGAGTCGAGCCTGCTCTCGAGTGCCCCTCCCTTCGTGCAGAGCAAAGATGGCGCCCATATCCGGTTTCCGCATTAGGGCGTAGGCCACGCTACGCTGCCCCCAAGCTCCCCCGCCAATAAGCGTTACCCACGTGTCAGCAGCTAATAGGTGATAGAGATAGTATATTTAGGAGTTCCCGCCTCGGGCAAGGCGGAGACATCCACAGGGAGCCAAGGCAGAGGGCCGCATAGAGATGTCTTCCCGAGAGCCGCGGGGTTGCGGACGAGTGTAAGGATCCTGATGGAGTAAAGAGGC